>OZ020292.1:4384309-4441063 GCA_963971205.1 Aethes cnicana
CCTACTTCCCGAGTCTTGCCACTCGCCTGCGGCTCGTGGCAAGATATCTCGTTACTCGTGAAGTAATGACACACTTTCCGCACTAGTATCCAAATGTACTATTTCATCCAGAAAAATGCTTAGTTTCCTTCCGGGAATGCTCTAACCGAATTCTTCGTCCGATTATGTACAATCAAGGGCACATATGTACATTGCCATATGCCATTAGAGTTGCTGTATGCATATTTTTCCGCTTTCGCCAAATAGGTACATATCTTACTCGTAACTCTTGACGTCGCGTGAACTTTAAGTAGCTAGATTTAAAGTTCAACTTGACGCGTGAGCGATTCTATAGGGAACAGGGAGATCGCTAATTAAGACTTCGAATATAGCCCCTTGACTGTAATAGGTATTTTTGATCTGACCTAAACAAATCAAGTATAGTAAAGGAAACTATAGCAATACGTATTAAATAGTACATATTTGGAAGCCGTGGCTTAGTTGTTCGACGTACGTTTAAGCCGTGGTGGCCTAGTGGTTCGACCTACCGCCTCTCATTTAGAGAGTCGGAGTTTCTATTCCGGCTCGTACCTCTAAGTTTACTTATGTGCGAAATTCAATTTGAATTTACCCCTGAGCTTTTCGGTGAAGGAAAACATCGTGAGGAAACCTGCACGCATCTGCGAAGTAATTCAAAGATGTGTGTGAAGTCCCCAATCCGCACTGGGCCCGCCGCGTGGGGACTATAGCCCAAACCCTCTCCTCATGAGAGGAGGGAGGCCTGTGCCCAGCAGTGGGACTCAAATACGCAGGCTGTAATAGTAGTATTTGAATACGTACAATTTTACAAACAGCTACTCTGAACGAGATATAAGTATAGTAGTAGTTTTATATTATAAATGCGAAAGTAACTCTGTTTGTCTGTTACCTCTTCACGCTTCAACCGCTGGACCAATTTGGATGAAAGTTGGCATGGAGATAGTTGGGGTCGCGGGAAAGGACATAGGCTACTTTTTATCCCGGAAAAACGCATAGTTCCCGCGGGAACGCGATAACCGAATTCCACGCGGGCGAAGTCGCGGGCAGAAGCTAGTTAATATATAATCGTGAAAGCATTTTCAGATTTGACGCTATCAAATTGCGATTGTTAAACGTAAGCGTAAGGTAATTGCCTCGTTCGGAAACCAATCACGTTACACGCCGGCTTTGCTTGCAGTACGTTTTATTAGGTGAGTAATAAATGATGGCCCATAAATCATTTCATTTGCTTTAGTTCATGCAAATAAACGAAGTACTTATTTACTGTTCTATTTGTTTGGACACCTCATAACCCAATAAATAAACACTGCCTGTAGGTAATTAAAAAAGCCGTGGTGGCCTAGTGGTTCGACCTACCGCCTCTCATGCAGAGGGTCGGGGGTTCGATTCCGGCTCGCACCTCTAAGTTTACTTATGTGCGTATGTGCTTCGGTGAAGGAAAACATCGTGAGGAAACCTGCACGCATCTGCGAAGTAATTCAAAGATGTGTGTGAAGTCCCCAATCAGCACTGGGCCCGCGTGGGGACTATAGCCCAAACCCTCTCGTGATTAGAGGAGGCCTGTGCCCAGCAGTGGGACGCAAATAGGCTGTAGTAGTAGTAGTAGTAGTAGTAGTAGGTAATTATTTAAAACGCGGCTGTGTATTTTTCGCAGGTAGCTATGTAAGTACCTACTTACCAATCCTCACATAATTATTAGATACAATTTTGTGAAGAAAGAAATATTATAAAATCATAATCCAAACTGTCAAAACTAAAGAAATCAAAGCAATTAATAGACTCTAAAGTGTAGATGTAAAGTACATAGGTATTTATTTTTTCACCTCACTGGCTCGAAAGTGGTCGTTTTGCAGCTTGATATCTGAGCGCAAAAGTTGTTTTTATCCGCTAGCGTGGAAAGTGTTTTTGAAATTCGAACTACGCATGACGCCACTGTCACAATAAAAAAACAACGCTACGTTCTGAAACGCAATTCGTCGTGAGAGTTTTATTAAAATAAAGGTTCAATTTACTTAATATCATCATTAATAAAATTATATTAATAATACACCGTTTCAGATGTATTTCATTATTTCACTATGTTTTATCACAAAAATACTTAAATGTGTGTATATTTTAACTGTATTCAATGAGTTATTGAATCTTGAAGTACGAGTAGGAGTGATTTGGAACGCAACCTCCGGAAAAAAAATCATTAAAAAAAAAGTTTTAGATTGCTGGTTTTGTAATTTAGAATACCTATACGAAGTAATAAAGAAAATATGAGCGATTCTAGCGATGAAGATACGAATTTAACTCCTCCAGAGTTAGCACAAACTGTACGTGACGCCGAACTAAGTCTTCTTCCCGAAAAATCGCGCGTGAGGTGAAAAATTTTGTGTTGCGCTCAGCAGCAAAGTCGTTTGCGGTCTCGTGCCTTGAAACCCTCGTTACACTCAGGATTCTATATTTGAACCACTCGCTTCGCTCGTGGTTCAACCCTAGAATCCTTCGTTCACTCGGGTCTCAATCACGCACTCACAGCAAACAACAACTTTGCAGCCTTGCATAACAAATAACTATTATTAATAGGTACGTAAGTGCATATGTTAAAAAAAAAAAAAGGTTTGGAGGACCCGGAAGATATTTCATAAAATGTTCTCATATACTTTAAGTAAGAATAGGTATATGAGATACATATTTATTTAGAAGAGGATTCAATAAAAGCAAATTAAATTATGCCTTTAGATTTTTTTATACACACCAAATTCATGTCGTAGTGAAAATCTATGATCAACGTCCAAAGTCCTCCGCTTCAAATCACTTTTCTATCCGGTGCACTAAATAAACAAAGTACTTATGGTACTTGATTGTTTATTTATAATTTAAACAATCTTCAATTTAATCAATTCTTTTTCCAAATCACACTGGCCACCCCGACGCACCATCGACAAACTCCCGCCTTTTTGTCCGCGGGAAATCTGACATTTCGACCGACAAGTTTCCGCCGCAACCGGAAAACGGCGACTGACGCTTCGACACCACGAAAGTCTTTATAAACAACGCGCTTTGAAACTCAGGCTACTTACCGCTAGCTGCACGACTTGAAAATTCCCCGTTTGTAAAAAAGAAGTTCAATTACACATCTATCAGAATCACAGTCCACACGGCAAAAAAATTTTAGGACACACGTTCTTTTAATTCATCGCGCGTGAAGAGGAATTACTTACGTGGTGAAAAAATTAAGCTGTGTAGGTAGGTATTCTGTATACATTTTTTATGAATACGTAGGTCTATATTTTGCGCTACCTATTAGTGTTTATTTAAATGATTTCCAATATTGAAAATATATTGTTCCCAAGTAAATGATTTTACTCTACGAGTATTCGAACCGCGTCATCATGGCAAGTCGAGCAAGTTTTATAACCTTTTGTGCGTCAAACAATCAAAAACGTGTAGCCTAGCCCATGACTGACAATGAGTCGTTTAAGAAGCCACAGATCATTCTAATTTGTAACATTAGGTACGATATTTATGATAATGGTATACACTGATAGGTATATGTGTGCCGCTTTGCCGATGGAAAGGAAGGGATTTATAGTGATTGCTTTCAGTGATTCGTTCAACACACGTAGTATTAAGATAAATCGGACTAGGATGACGGAATAGTTTAATTGTTACATTCCATGACGTAGATACTTAGTTAGAAAGTGAGCATAAGTTAATGTATTGCCGCCCGAACCACCCAAAAATTCATTAATTATACAATTGTTAAATGCGATGCGAAAATAAAGTTCTGTCTTTTTACCTACCTATCTGTTACATGTTCACGTTAAAATCTTTCATTTTATTCAGCTGGACTGATTTAGATGAAATGTGGTATCGATTGGATATATGTAAAGGGATAATTGGATATAGAGTTCCGGGGTCCTGTATAGGCTTGCCAAGACTTGCCGATATCATTTGATAACATATGTAAAATATATGTCACTAGACGAAAACATTAGGAGATTATCCTAAAATGAATATTTGGAACTTAAATTAGATTCAAACCGAATCTTTATTACTTGTTACTACATTTTTCTTTACATGGGACATACAATTCATTCTACAATTTGTAATATCGTATTGTTGCAGTTCTAAAAGTTTATACTGTATGTAACATAATGTAATACCATGAAACACCTACGTTATTAAAAATCTCCACGGGCAATTAGATTCTCGTATTAGCTACGAGAATCTAATTGCAATGTAAAGTCGAAAAACGTCAAATTAACAAAAACTAATGTGCTATTCCTGAATTGAAACATATGTTGTATATACGTGGTAATTGAGATGTTATTTCGGTGAATCTACTGAGTACATTACAGGGAAATACCAAGACAATATATCTCAGTTCTCTCAATAGGAACTTCAAAACAAAAAATAACAAAACTATGATTCGAAGAATAGCTTAAGTTAGTACCTACCTACTTATTCTAAAGTACTTACCTACGTCTTTGCTATTTTATTAGTACTTGTTGTTCAAAATATGATGTTGGTTTTCCCCGAGTACTTAATATTAATAGATAAGTAAAATAAAAACAAATGAATTTACAGAAAACAAGCTCTTAGTTATGAACTTGAATGTTTTATGACTAATCATATTATATGAAAACTAGATGAACGAGAATAAGAATCATTTATTTGCCAGAACATTTACACAAGGTGATATTTCGCGTGTACCTAATTAAGACAAGTTCAATGTTCTGTCGAATAATTGACATGCAAATTTTTATAACACACATTTTACAGAGAAGATTACTTTTTATAATCAATAAGTTAAAAAGGATCAGGTTAAATTTTAATTATTTTATATGCCATTAACTTGAACAAGGACGAAATTGTGAAAAACGAGGTCAAATGCTTGTTTATAATCAATTAAAAAAAATAGATTTTGAAATCGAACACAAATTTTCAAATTCTTACCTACCACCGAATTTTCTGAATATATTTCCCTCACCTGTTTATTTTCCAAGAACGGACGGAAAGCACTAGTCCCGAAACAACGAGGATGCAAAATCACCTCAAATAGGTAACGTTTATCATTGAGCAAACTCAACAATGAAACACTACTTACTGGTGCTGGTACAGTTTAAAAACTGCCGTCTGCGTAGTAATGTTTTCTTACACTATCGTTCTAAAGAGAAGGTAGATTCGATTACTGTTTGTATTCATGTGGCTAATGACTGGCTGCGATTATATGTATTACCTACTGTAATATTATATTGTTTTCCACAGTGCTTTAGTAAGTATATACTGACTGTCATGGTGTGTAAATTTTAAATAAATAAATAAAAATAAATAAATAAATAATGTTGTGAAGATAAAGCTAATTTCTTTGGTATAGAGTATTTGTTTACTATGGAAGTTATGAATTCTTATGCAAGAAAAGTAGCCTATACAAATACATACTCGTTGTTATAATCTACCCCCATTCCAAATGTAGATAGGTAAGTACTAATCGGACATACAAACGTACATCCGGTCAAGTGATTGAATTATCAGTAAAGACAGTTTCTAAACTGCAAATAGAGCTGGGGCTATATTCGATGCCTTTAAATAGGGATCTCGCTGTTCCCTATAGCATCGCTCACGCGTCGCGTGAACTTTAATCACCTAGATTTAAAGTTCAAATTGACGCGTGGCCTATTAAATAAGGATCTCGCTTTTCCCTATAGGATCGCTGACGCGGCGTCTATTCGATCGCGGTCACGAAGTGATCTTATAGAGAAAGGAATAGGAATCTCCCTTTCCCTTCTCGGACAAACAAGTTATTTGAGACATCAAAAGTGACTGCTAAGTGAGTCACTAGATCCGGCGGCGTCGCAGGTCGCAGGATCGCATTCGCACTCGAACTGCGACTTGAATAGGGCCCCTGATGATTACTTTGTTTTTATTAAATGGAAGAGTAATGTCTTCAACACTAACCTTGTACCGTAAACGTCGCTTACCAACCTTCTTCTTACAATTCGACATTGTAGTAATTTAAGATTTAATTTTAATTCAACAACAAAACAAACAACCAACTCCGATGGAAGCCCTCACAAAGATATGAAGCATCTCTGTCTCGGTCATGAATCACTGATAAACCGTTTTCACGAGGCATGTGTATGTCAAACAAATATTTAGATAATTTAAATAAACACAAATGCAAACTAAGACTTGGATGATATCCAACTGATGAACTAGTTGCACTTGGAGATATGCGTTTTTGTACAAGGCGACTGTCTACTGAAGTAGTGTGTCATGTAGGTGTGCCATGATCGTTGGTCTTTTCAGCAACTTGTTATGAATATTATAATAGTGAGTCGATTAGCAATATACCTAACGGAAGGAAATTAGATACCTGCCTGCACACACGAAAGACTTGAGTGATTGGGCTGACTTAAATAATATAAAAACCTTAATTAAAATAAAAACTTACGGTGTCCGATACATCCAGCATTTTGATTTTTCAGTGAATCGTTACCGATGCATCATCTCAACATGCCGTTATTATTTGAATCTGCAAAGAAAAAGTGGCATTGAATTAATAGTCTATGGTTCCGGCTTATCGCCGACGCTTAACTCTGTGCAATTCGGACTCGTCCGCGAAACGTCAGAAACTGTCTGTCAGTTCTGCCACATTTAAACACGAAAATGAATGGTACGAATACGATAATGTTTTGTAAATATAAACAACTCTCTTTTTTTCGTTATTTATTTCCATTTTAAGTTAGTGATATATTGTGAATTACTAATTGTATAAAATAAAATGTGCATTACATTCATCATCAAGGATATTATCACCCTGTGCGAACGGTAAGTTAAGTAGCGTGAGTTCATGTTTTATAAAATTAATAAGTTTCATGCGATACCTTGCCAAAACACATGTATGTTTAAAACAGGATAATCCTCGATGATATTGGAATCGGTCTTTAATCATGAATTTTTCAAACTTGGTGGATCAAGGTTAGTAACCTTGATCCACTACCGTTTGAAAAGCTTAGTTATATTTTCTAGAAACTCAGCCATAATAATTTCTTGTTATTGAGGAGATCAGTCCTGGCGTGTGCAATCCGTAAATTTTGTAACGGACACCAAAAGTAGGCAGTGTCAGTTTACATAAATAATTCAAAATCATTAGATGAAGCTAAGAAAGTCAGTTTTGGTGGTAACAAGTACACTAATTGATAAAAAAAAAATCGTGTTAATTTATTTACACTACCATGTTTATTCCATGTTTGTGTTTTGTCTATGTCTATTCTAATTTTTAAGTAACTGTTTTCAGAATACTGATGAGTTTCCATAGCTTGAAAATGTTTCTTGTATTTGTACCCATAATTCAAATAGTACATAGACAACGGAGCTTGGCTTAGGGGAAAATATGTGACCATTAGTTTTCCCGGTAATAAGGCTACATCGATTGTCGCCCCAAAAATCCTATATTCCAATTTTTGTTCAAATTGTTTGAGTCGTTTCTGAGATTGTTTGTTGAAAACTTGAAACAAAGATATGAAGCTCTTAAGAAGTAACTGCCTTTAAAACTCGGTTTATTAATACATATCTTTATCTACTTAGGAATATGTACAAAACTAAGTTGCAAGGTTTCTAGTTCTGGTTCTGGTGATAATTAGCTACACTATGTAAAAATCTGATATTTACTTGCGAATCAATAAAGACTTGTTTTTCATTATTATATAAATCATTCATCCATCATTATCAACCTACAAGAAATATATTTAGCGGCGTTATAGTTCTGCATTTTTACCTTTTACATTAGAGCTGAGGGCTGTAGGGAATAGAGGTAAAACCTGAATAGAGGTGTACCTGCATGTATTGTCATAGCAATATCACGTTTATGTAAAACATTGCTGTTACAAGATAGTAGGAGCATTTTTTCTAGCAAATAAATGTCTTGATACAATTTTACACATATATAGCCCTCACTTATGGAGAACAATAAGCTTCCCCCAAGGATTTGCAGGGAGAATGTTCTGCAACTATGCACCATCAACATCATTCAGTTTCTGCGACCTTGACCAGGTCCGCTGACATCTGTTCTTGTCACTGGTCGTTGACAGCTGATATTTAGCATACAGGAAGGGAGTGTAGAAGAGCAGAAGAGACATTTTAAAAAGAGAGGTTTCGAGAGGAGGTCGTGAAATAATGGCAACTACGAGCGATATACCGTGGGAGACGAGCGAGACAAATATTTATGTAGGTATATCGTATAGTGTGTAACTCTTTCGCTCCCCTAGGAAAGTAACTGCTTTACATCCGTGTTTCTATATACGGGCGTGGTATACGACCGAGCGGCACTTCCTGTACTTAGTGCAAGGGAAATGATTAACTCCCTATCTCTGTCAGCTGTTAGGTGGAGCTGCGGAGTGAGCGGAGTAGATGATAGGGATTTAGAATCGCAATCGAAAGCCTTAAGAGAGTTTATTCCGAAAGTTGGCAACGTCGCAAATAGCTGTCAAATATTTGGCTGTTTTCATTAATTTCTGAATATTACTGAATGAAAACATGAA
The DNA here is from genome assembly GCA_963971205.1 of Aethes cnicana. Taxonomy (NCBI): domain Eukaryota; kingdom Metazoa; phylum Arthropoda; class Insecta; order Lepidoptera; family Tortricidae; genus Aethes; species Aethes cnicana. Next base: position 4,392,862 of record OZ020292.1, read on the forward strand.
CAATCGCTCTATGTTTGAATAAAACGTTAAGTATGGATTGCAATAATTATCATAGTAACACGATTTTTTTAGTACTACGGAAGTAATATCGTTTGAAAACTTTCCATCGCATTTTCCATGCATTTTAATGTAATCTTATCATTTGAATGCCTAACCGATAAATATACAACGAGACGCGTCATCAAACCATTGAGTGATAATTTATTTTTTAATTCAGTAATATTGAGAAATTAATAAAAACAGCGAAACATTATACCTACCTACCTACTGGGCACAGGAATCCTTTTGTCTCGAAAGGGTTTGGGCTGATAACGCGCTACGCGCGGCTGTCTGATGACGCGATGTTTATGCGGCTCAAAACTGCTTATTTTATAAAAAAAAAGCAAATAAGTTCCGGATGTACGGCTTAGTTACTCATATTGATGGATACTTATTCGACTTCGGTTCCGTTTAAATAGTAGTCAATGAAAGCAGGTTCTTATAAACAAAATAGGTATAATAGAGTTCTCGAAAGCACATATAGACTTTCCAGAATTTATGTAGGCATATAAATGATAATATCGATCACATCAATTTCCATTTTGCTTAAAAAACTTACTGTTTCAACTGGGATTCAATGTTCTGATTTGTGTTTTTTTTATAACTACTAACAATAATTGTATATTCAAGTTCATTTATTTCGATAACCTCGCTCTGATCCTACATGTTGAATTTTCTTGTAAACTGTAAAAGTGATCGTCATTCTGTGAAAATATCAGAAAAGTTAATCTTACTTAATTATATTTTTTCATTTTTTATTATTGATTCATGCGTAAGAAAAGTACACTAGTAGGTCAGTGATATCAATACCATACAACAAATTTCTTACTTTAAATTACGCCATACACTTCGTAAGAATTCAATGCATCTTAGCGACAGGACTATAATAAGAAGCAGTTTCCTTATGTCGCCACAGGCTATTATCGATACGCGAACTCTATAATTAGCAAGTATTATTCGCATACTTACTACTTGACTAGAATAGAAACAAAGAGTACATGGGCTATATGCGAAGTCTTAAATAGGGATCTCCCTGTTCCCTATAGGATCGCTCACGCCTCAAGTTGAACTTTAAATGTAGCTGCTTAAAGTTCACGCGACGCATGAGCGATCCTATAAGGAACAGACTAAGGAAGATTCCTATTTTAAAACTTCGAATATAGCCCCAGTCCTTTCACATCTATTCCCTTTCTATCCTGTTTGTGCGCTGTAATTGTAAAGTTATTGACGATACTTGAGAAACTATAATGCTTGGATGACAATTAAAAATAATTTTTATTCACCCAATTTGACCAAGGTTCTTTGGTCTACTCTAGGCCGGTAGATAGGGTGGTAGCGTTTTTTTTTAGTTTTAGTACGATAATTAACTACTTGAACTCTTTATGATCTTTTAGATTGCTAAAAGCAGGCAGATGGATTGCCACTAACTATCGCCATTAGTAGATAAAAATATGTAGGTAATGAGTTAATGACTAAATGAAAACGTTGGTACATTTTTCGTCACGACTCTTAATTTTGTTGCCGTATGTAAGTAGGTTTCAGCTGTTACCCTCATTCATTCGGTAACATATTATGCGATGTGAATCACACATTCAATTTCCAAGCATGAAAATAAATTATTGGTTATGGGAAACGTCTCTTGGAATACAACAATGAGTCAGAAATTTTGTAGACAACACTCGCAATTTCAACAATTCGTAGTATCTGGTAAATGCTTTGTTGGTTTATTTATATCCTTATTTGTTACGAGCTTCTGCCCGCGACTTCACACGCGTGGGATTCAGTTATCGCGTTCCCGTGGGAACCGTGTGTTTTTCCGGGATAAAAAGTAGCCTATGTCCTGTCTTGGAACCCCAACTATCTCCATGCCAAATTTCATCTCAATCGGTCCAGCGGTTGAAGCGTGAAGAGGTAACAGACAGACAGACAGAGTTACTTTCGCATTTATAATATTAGTTTGGATTCTTTACCATCAGATTGCCTGCGAGCTCCTTCCCGCTCGCTCGTCGCTCGAGCCGGTTAATGCAATTAAAAATACTTCTACACTTTATATCGTGACACTAAAGCTGGGTCACATTTTTTCAACAACGAGACGAGTTTTTAGATAGGTACTGAGAAACAGTTTCGAAAAAAGTTTTTTTAAAAACGCTTATTGTCACGCACGCTCGGTGACAGAACTTTGGATTGGACACCGTGGAAGTGGGGACATATTACGTGTACGTTAGACCGGGTCTATATTATTTACGTCTATGCTTCTACATTACTGTGTATACTAATGGATGTAAAACTGAATTAACGTCCCACGGCGGACACGGCCTATAAAAGCACGATTTCGAACACAATTCGAATGAAGTACGCGGGCCAATGATTCACTCTCCATCTCCGGATGAAACAAATGACGCGTAGGGCGCAAGTTGCGCGCCGGCTAGATTCAGGCGGGTGATTCCGTGGCCATTCTGTATGTAGTCCTATTAAATATTCTGTGCTAACGGTGGTAGCATTTAGTGGTAGGTAGAATCTCCCCTAAAAATACTAACGTGGTTTCTAAACTGGTTTTGTTTAAGAATATTTTAATCTCGAGCGGATACGAGCTGGTTTAACGCTCTGTGCGCATCGGGCATTGTTAGGTTTTGCAATGATTCAAGATTCAAGTCCGCTGTTGCGGCTGTTGTGCGAACGGCAGACCGGTCGGACAATTCTGATTCACCGTTTTAATTTATTATTGAATGCGAAGACGTCTGCCAACTGGCTTGACCATCTTGAGTGCGTTCCTGGGCCCTTGAGCTTATTGCTTTATGGTAACTACTGTTGGCTATGGTTATAGCACACTGCGCAACAACCATAATATATGTGTCAAGGTTCGTCGTAAAGGACAAGGATTCACAATCAGCCGGAGAAAATGGCTGGCCACCCGTTTGGCCTTCGTTACAAAGAGGCGTTATTAACATATTGGAACGTATTTTCTAATGTCAGTTTGCTCCATATATTTTGACATATTCTGTTAGGCACTGTTCGTCCATATGTTATTACTTATTCCTAGGTCAATGAAGAACGAAGGAATCTTGGGAATGATGTTCTGCAGTACCGTTGGTCTAGTTGTTTTTCCTTCATTAAGTAAGTAATCTTTTATGAAACTTCCTCAATGTCTACAAGAAATAACGGGTCTCCAACAATGTACTAAATTTGAAATACACGAGATAGTTATTATGGACATAGGTACCTACTTTTTTGTGTAGATAAGTTGATTGTTTAAATTGATCGTTGATTAAATTTATATTCCTAATCTGCGAGTTACGAAGTGAAGAACTGGTTTAACGATCGAATTCATAGTAAGTAGTTATATTCCTACCTCATTGGTTGGTATCAGTATCAGTAAACCTTTTAACGTTTATTTTATACGATTCATGGTGCTTGTTCCAGTCTCACGTGTTTAGAACTTGAGAATTCGCATGTAGCAGCACGTGACAAGTTAGTTTATCACCTATGTGAAATCGAATATTTTAATGAAATCATTCCATTCTTATAGGATCGATGGACAGAGTATTTTTCTCTCTACAATACCTAAATTACATTACTATGCTTTGTATGCGGCTTGGTCGTCGTTGCAGTTATGTTAATAATTTGCTATAACGGTATCTCATATCATTAATACCAAAGAGCTAATTTACATAAAGGAAATAGAGGTACAATAACCTTCTCAGCGGGCGTGATTAGTTATAAATAATATGTAGGTAAGCATGTTTTTATTTACCATTGATCTATTATAAGTAAGGATTCACAATTAGCCGGAGAACAAATGGCACCGTCAAAACGGGTGCCCGAGCTATTCGGGCACCTGTTTGGCCTTCGTTATAAAGAGGCGTTATTAGCATAGGTATTCGAACGTATTTTCTAATGTCAGTTTGCTCCATATATTTTGACATATTCTGTTAGGCACTGTTCGTCCATCATCATCATCATCATCATTTCAGCCGAAAGACGTCCACTGCTGGACATAGGCCTCCCCCAAGGCTCGCCACTCAGACCGGTCCTGTGCCACTTGCTTCCACCGGTTTCCCGCGGTTTCTGTTCGTCCATATGTTATACTTATTATACCTAGGTCAATGTTATTTACACAGGACCAGGACATTCGAAGGCCCTTTGTAAGTAACCGTTGATCAAATACAAGAACCTATCTACCTAGTCATAATCCATGATCAATTGATCACTTATCTATTGTTGATCTACTTACTGGTAGGTATATAGTACGAGGTGCACAGCATGGAAAGGGCTTAAGATCAATATACAAGTAGTGATTCAGGCATGGTCCAAGGGGCCTTACATGTAACATTAAATCTGCTAGTGCTAGGCCTGGTGCTAGGTCCGTCCGGGGAGGTACCACCGTCTTCCCCCGCTAACCTGCCGCCAAATAGCAGTGCTCTCACTGTTGTGTTCCGGTAGGGGGTTAAGGCAGCCGGTGAAATTTCTGGCACAGAGGCATTCCATCTTAGGCCTCAGGGTAGGCTACGCATTCGAGATCTTATGGTTTCTTAATGGGAGATCAAAGGATTTCGGTGTCCATGGGTCGCAGTGACCACTTACCATCAGATGGGCTGCACATTCCTTTGCCTATACCATCGATATGAAAAGAAAAATCCAACTCTTTGAAAAAAATAGGCAGACTTGTTATTCATCTTTATACTTACTTTAAACGCGCTAACCTTGTACCTACCAACTATCAGCAAACGGCTCTAACGATTGGAAGGTAATAATAGGCTTTTACGGGGTCGAAAAATCAATCTAGGTCTCATCTCATCTCATACGTACCTATCTGGGAAAACTATTTTTTATCTAATTTCACCCGAGCAAAGCGGGTCGCCCAGTAGTAACTATAAACCATTACTATGCAATAGTCTTATAAAGGTCTTGTGAAGGTCGCGGGAAACCGGTGGAAGCAAGTAGCACAGGACCGGTCTGAGTGGCGAGCCTTGGGGGAGGCCTATGTCCAGCAGTGGACGTCTTTCGGCTGAAATGATGATGATGATGATGATGAGTCTTATAAATACCTATGGAGATTCATTATATTTCAGATATAAAATCACCATATGTAATTAGGTACGCTCATCTTCTAGCCTTTTTCCTACTCTATGTGGGCTGTAGGAAAAGGCTGTAGGCCTTCACATGTTTTCTTAGGCGGACTTGCACCAAGCCGCTACCCTCGGGTTAGTCTCTTAACCCACGTCAAATTCATACAAAAAATCTGAGTTAAGCGCTTAACCCGAGGTTAGCGGCTTGGTGCAAGGGGGCCTTATTCGTTCTTATTACCCGTAATCTCTAGAGTACCGTAACCCTTCATACGCATACATTGATCTATAATAACATAACTATGGACGAACAGTGCCTAACAGAATATGTCAAAATATATGGAGCAAATTAACTGACATTAGAAAATAAGTTCCAATATGCTAATAAGTTTATTACTTATTAGCATATTGAAACTTATTTTCGCGCCTCTTTATAATATGTGTCAAGATAAATATTTTATACAAAAGTAAACCTAACACTGTAAGATTTAAGTGTCAAATTTACTGAGCGCCAAACGGGTGCCCGAACTGTTCGGGCACCCGTTTTGACGGGCCATTTTTCTCCGGCTGATTGTGAAGCCTTAGGTATAATAGATCAATGCCTACATAGGATACGAGTAAATCATCCATCAATTCATCACAATGATAACTTATGGTCAAATAGAATAGACATGAACAGAAATGTTGCTGTAAACGAGTAGGTAGTAAGTAAGAGCAACATTATTAGCAAATTTGGCTCAAAGCAAAAAGCTAGGTGTAATGGGGCGATGAAACGGTACCTCTATGTGATGTTTCAGCGAATATAAGAGGCCTATTCAAATCATATTGATTGATTTACGTTATGGCTAGGTCATTCACCGCATCTTCAAGCCTCTATTTTTTATTATGGCCCCACTAAAATGGACCGTAGGGGTCCTACGTAAGACTGTTTTTAGGGTTCCGCAGTCCACAAGGAACCCTTATAGTTTCGCCATGTCCGTCCGTCCGTCCGTCCGTCCGTCCGTCCGTCCGTCTGTCCGCACTATTGCTCGGAGATGCTTAGTTCTAGAAAGCTGTAATTTGGCATGAATATACATATTAGTTACGCTGCCAAAGTGGTACAATAAAATTTTGAAATATATTTTTTTATAGGGTACCTCCCCTACTCGTAAAGTGGGGATGTATTTTTTTCTTCTTGCATACACCATGGTGCGGTATATCGTTGAATAGGTCTTAAAAAAATATTGTGGGTTTGTTAAAACCATTTTTTGATTAAGTGATGCGTTTGTGAAATATTAAGCTTTAAAGTGATATTTTTTGTTATAGTCACGTGTCCCCCTCCCCTGCCAGCTAAATGGTGGTATTTGGATGGCTGGAAAAAAACACGGTCATGGCATATATAACGTAGTTGAAAGGAAAACTATCACAGCTAAGTAGGCTGTACAAACTTACGAGTCATAGTCGACCAACTTATGAAATGATTAAAAAACCAATGATTTTTCTCGAGCGGCAGGGGCGTCGGGCGGGCACACGCTAGCTAGATGCTAATAAGTCTTAGAAAGGTACTGTGGGCATCGTCAACTTCGGAACCCTATACTTTGCGCGTGGCCCGACACGCACTTGGCCGGTTTTTTGTTGTACATATTCCAAATGTGTTGTTGCAAAAAGTGACATGAGTGATGTGTGACGCTGTATAAAATGTGATGAGATGAACATTTTTGCTGCGCTACAAAAAACAAGCATCACCAGCCGCCTCGTGAGTGGGCGTATTCATCATTATTTTCTTCTATACATAGGTATCCATATTTATTTAATATTATAAATGCGAAAGTAACTCTGTCAGTCTGTTTGTCTGTTACCTCTTCACGCTTCAACCGCTGGACCGTTTGAGATCAAATCTAGCATGGAGATGGTTGGGGTTCCGGGAAAGGACATAGGCTACTTTTTATCCCGTAAAAACGCATACCTAGTTCACGCGGGAACGCGATAACCGAATTCCACGCGGGTAAAGTCGCGGGCAGAAGCTAGTATACCTACTTATACCTAAGTCTGTAGAAGAAGGCGCGTCTGTAAAAGAAACTATCAAGTCGAGGGGACTAAACAATATATCGCCAATTTTATATTCCACGCAGATAAAGTCGCGGGGCACAACTTTAATTTCAAATTACTCACAAGTAGCTGAAAAAGTACACTGTTTCGTTTCGTTAGTAGCATACCAAATTCAAACCTCACATTCTATGTACACCATTCACGCTATATTGGGGCTCTAAAATGTCAAAGTATAAATAATATCCTTGGGACATATCACACGTATTGACCTAGCCCCAAACTAAGCGACGCTTGTATTATGGGTGCTAGACAACGATATAAATACTTATATGTATAGAGAAATACATACATATATAAATACTAAACATCCATGACATGAGTATAAACATTCGTGCTCATCACACAAAGTTTGCCCCGAGCGGGACTCGAACCCGCGACCATCGGAACGAAGGCAGGGTCACTTCACTACCGACTGGACCAATCCGGTCGTCCTTATGAAGGTGGTACACATGGGTCGAAGCTCTTTGACTCATTCGGTCTGCTGTATAATAATTGAACCACTACAAAGGTTTGATTATACTTATGAAATATGTAAATATTATAAAGTTAATTATGTAATGAGATGACAAAATAATGATGATTAAGTAGTAGGTAATGTTGTTAATTGTCTGTAACAATTAGGTATAAACATTGAAGGATTTCTCCATGTTTAGGTTTAATGGATAATTTATTGAGTTTTAGTCACACCTATGTAATATTGCAAATTCATATTATATTTGATAATTTATTTATTTATTCGAACTACCAACAGCCCACACATTGATACAATTAATAGTTATAAACTTAAGGCTAGAGAGATGATGCAGGGGCCAATTATAGGCAGATAGATCACTTAAACATAGATACATACAAGAAGAATTTAACAACTATCACTAACAGTAAAATTAAAGTACAAAACTAGTTTACGGATTAAATTAAATAATACGGATTAGATAAAAATAATGTGACATATATCTATTTAAATCTTGGGTTCATATAATTTCAGTTATTATAGCTAATAAAAGGACAGTAGGTATACTTTTGCTTAGTATATATGTAGTTTATTTAGTAGGTAATAAATAAAACGAAGGCATATGCACAATTTACTTTTCGGTTATATTAATATAGGCTATGTATTAAATCTATGAACACGCACGCATCTGTGAATTAATTCAAAGATGTGTGTGAAGTCCCCAATCCGCACTGGGCCCGCCTGAGGACTATAGCCCAAACCCTCTCGTTATGAGGGGAGGCCTGTGCCCAGCAGTGGGTCGCAAATAGGCTGTAGTAGTAGTAGTAGTAGTAGTATTAAATCTATATGTATTCATAATTTTAACAAAGTCGTTAATAAATAAGTACCTATTGTTTCAAATCAACCGAAACAAAAAAAAAAATCTATTAGCAGCTACAAAAAGATGTACTTAGCTCCGGTAAAAAATCTTTTTGCACTCGACCGTACCGTTGTTTTTTATACTTACACGTATTTTTTTTGCATGACTTAGTACTTAAATGAGGATGTATATAACAAACTCGTATATGTACCTATGTATGTAGATAATTAGTCGACGGCACGGATGACAGTTATCGTGATACGAGTAATGTGTAGCTGAAATTACATTCGAGAAAATTGAATGTAATTCGCCATGGCCACGGTAATTCTAGTATATTTTACTAGATTGCTGATGGCTACGCGATAACAATGTTGTTAGCGTCGAAGGAGCATTTCGATCAGCGAAATTGACACATATTTTTTGTAGATTAAATTACTTCCAATAGTTCATACTTATCCTATTCTATTATCGTCTGTAATCGTATGTATGGGGAACTAGCTTCTGCCCGCGTCTACATCTGCGTGGAATCCACCCCCACCCCATATCAGCCCATTTTCATCTCACTGCTGAGCACGCAGGGACTATGCTATATTCGAAGTCTTAAACAGGGATCTCCCTGTTCCCTACAGAATCGCTTACGAGTCAAGTTGAACTTTAAATTTAGCTGCTTAAAGCTCACGCGATGCGTGAGCGATCCTATAGGGAACAGGGAGATCCCTATTTTAAGACTTCGAATATAGCCCCAGGCCTCCTCTTTGCTTTCTTTGGGGCTAAAAGTCCCCACGCGTATCCAGTGCGAATCCACACACATCCTTGAGTTACTTCTCAGAGCGTGCAGGTTTCCCCACGGTGTTTTCTTTCACCGGAAAGCTCAGTGGCATTTACCTATTGGTATTTTGTAATAGTACCATCCCTTTTCGCAAAAAAATATACAACATTTCTTTGTGAATCTGATGGAAATTGCATTAATTGCGGCAGCCAGCGAGCGGACCGAGTGAAGGCGGTTGAAACGCTCTTGTGGGATCACCCTTATGTTTCTCCTCGCCAATGGACAGTTAGATTGTCCACATGTTTCTCGAACTTTTTTTCACGTTATTGGTAGGCAAACCAGTACACACCTGATGGTAAGCGGTCACTGCGGGCCATGGTCATAAGAAATTAGTTGAGAGATTTAGAATGCGTTGCCAACCCTGACGCCTAAGATGGAATGCCTTTGTAATTTCACCGTCTGCCTTACCGGAACGCAACAGTCAGAGCATTTAAAGTTACTTAGCATGTTGTTTATTTGCCTTTTAACAGGTTGTCGTCATGTTTAATAATCATATTAATATACAATATGTTATTACCATAATTAATTATTTAGTCAGGTGCTGAACGAAACAAAAAATGACACCGCAATCGATGGTTTTGACTGGCATATCTTTCTTAATTTTCCTTATGAGTTGGTACCAGAATGTGGCGCTTGCCCATAAGAAATGGCCAGATATTATCGATGAGGTAATAATCACTTCAGCAGAGGTCACCGCAGCAGTTTCTGAGTATTACAATTATGTATATAATCTCATGTAAGTATGTAAATACATGAGATTATTTAATTCCCTCGGTCTTCTTCGCATTTCATATAAATATCCGCCCCAGGAGATCTTGGCAATTTTATGTCAAGTTTGCTTCCGCGCCAACATACCTAGGGATTTAGGACATTTCGCACGTGTGCCTATCAAACGCATTTTAGGATTAGACGATAAGTATTAAAAAACGCGCCATAACTATTATTTCTGGTGTGCGTATTCGTTTTGACTTACATAAATCATTAAAATATGAGCAGGGGCTATATTCGAAGTCTTAAAATAGGGATCTCCCTGCTCCCTATCGGATCACTCACGCGTTGCGTGAACTTTAAGTAGCTAGATTTAAAGTTCAACTTGACGCGATCCTGTAGGGAACAGGGAGATCCCTGTTTATGACTTCGAATATAGCCCCAGTTTTATTAATGAAAGTGATGAATTAGATACATTAACCCCGCCGGAAATTCTACAAGATGCTCATTGCCCGCGAAATAGGAGCATTAATATTTATAGACTTCTTCAGTGGGAAATTAATAAAAATGCAACTTCGTTTTCGGAAAACCCGGCTTAGGAACTTCATGAGTTGGTTTCAAGTTATAATGAAACTCCGGACCAACGTGCATTTGGCCACAAAGTTGCATTTTAATAGTATTTTATGCAACGTTATATAAGAAACGTCAAAAATGAGTGGCTATTCATCACGATTTGAGCAATTTTATTGTTTCGAAATTGACACTATACTCGCTCCAGCCAGATGTACTTATTACGTACATGAACGCCATATCGTTTTGACCATAACAGCACTGCTGTTATGGGGTATAGACTATAGACTTTTCTCCAAACTTATTTTGTAGGTTCTTATAAAGGTGTCCATGAACGTATAAATAGGAAATAACAGTAGAGGAGTACAAAAACTTTGAATCTATCAATAATATAACATTTTATTTAGAAATAGTACCTACACGATTTGTCTGGTGGGTCTAGTTGGTCGATCGTTTAAATTGGATTAATTTAGACCAATTCTAAAAAAAAAAACAATTTTCACTTCCCTTCCCATATATCATTACATTAAATTATCAAGTGGAAAACGTCAGAAAGTTCCAACATTGTTGATCAAATTTTGTATGCGGTTCGAATACTTTAAAAAAAGTCCGCTGGTTTAGCTTGTGACTTGATGTGACTAATTGACTATACACCGTTGTTTGTCAACGGATGCACTGGTTTAGTTTTAATATGTTTCATATGATTCGCCTTGAGCTGTAGCGTACGCGACTGGAAATGATATCACTGGATCGCAATAACGTGGAACTAAAAATGTAAGTGTAACGAGGGTTTTAGGGTTTTGAAATAAATTCTAATATCTCCCATTGCGTTGATCTTTATGATCGGAGACACTTCGATCATTGTAATGTCATAATTTTGTCAAATAAACCGCCCTAAGCCAATAACAATCTTACATGGAACTTGACATCGATCGACATCGCAGTCTGTCAGCCGGCGTTTGAAGGCGATTTTATTTTTTAGGGTTCCGAAGTCCACTAGGAACCCTTATAGTTTCGCCATGTCCGTCCGTCTGTCCGCACTATTGCTCGGAGATGCTTAGTTCTAGAAAGCTGTAATTTGGCATGAATATACATATTAGTTACGGTGACAAAGTGGTACAATAAAATTTTGAAATATATTTTTTTATAGGGTACCTCCCCTACTGGTAAAGCGGGGATGTAATTTTTTTTTCTTGCGTACCCCATGTTGTGGCATATCGTTGAATAGGTCTTGAAAAAATGTTGTGGGTTTGTTAAAACCATTTTTCGATTAAGTGATGCGTTTGTCAAATATTAAGCTTTAAACTGCTATTTTTTGTTAGAGTCACGTGTCCCCCCCCCCTGCCAGCTAAATGGTGGTATTTGGATGGCTGAAAAAAATCACGGTTGTGGCGTATATAACGTAGTTGAAAGGAAAACTATCACAGCTAAGTAGGCTGTACAAATTTACGAGTCATTAGTCGACTTATGAAATGATTAAAAAACCAATGATTTTTCTCGAGCGGCAGGGGCGTCGGGCGGGCACGTCATACCACAGGCTAGCTAGATGCTAATAAGTCTTAGAAAGGTACTGTGGGCATCGTCAACTTCGGAACCCTATAATTTGCGCGTGGCCCGACACGCACTTGGCCGGTTTTTTATTTGAAAGAATGTTTGTATTTTTTTCGACGCTGAATCTAAATTCGGATACAGAACTGCTCTAGCCAGGAGGTCGGAAGTTCGAGATATGCTCATCTCAAAGTAAGTGCTAAAAACACGATTTTAGGTGTTATTTGGTGTGTTTTTATTTCTGACTAAAGTAGGTAGGTATCATGTGGGGGTCGAGAAAAATCTCACGATATCTCACGAAGAGGGGAGGAGGTTTTATAAAGTGTTTAGCTACATGGGAAATACTTATATTGATTTGCATCTAATTTATGAAGTTCTTATTAGCTTCAATGTACTTCTACTAGGTACCTACACAATTGAACATATAAATGTACATACCCATGTATTGAGAGAATAAGTACGTAATTATGACTAAATAAACATCGAAACAATTGAAACATGTGTATCTTGTTGCAGTGGTGACTGAGTCAACATGTAAGTACTATTTATTTACGTTGTGTGTGGTTGTGTTGAAAATCTAGGTATGTATTTATTATTTATTTATTTAAACTTTATTGCACATTAGTAAAACTAATACAAAAGGTGAACTTAATGCCATAAGGCATTCTCTACCAGTTAAACCTTTGGACACAATGGAAAATGTTGTGGCGGTGCAATAGAGGCTACTTACAAGTAGCCACACTGTAAAAATATAACATATAGAAGCAAATTAAATAAAAATAAATAAACTACACACATAATATATAGTATAAATATACATAAATATAAGTAAATACATAAACACACATACATATAACATATAATAAGAATGATGACAAACTAAAAAAGCGACAAGTAATAAAAGAGTAGGTGTATGTAGACAATAACATACTCGTATCTACATAACGTGTCAGCTGTAGGTATAGCGATGCCTAACTCGTAACTAAATAAATAGGTACGATGTCCGCTAAATATTTCAAACTATAGACCTTTATACAAGTAACGTAAGTAACTGTAAATATGGAGGATTCCTGACTAAAGAGAGCGTAATAAACTAACGGTTTTAACCTACCTACTTACCCATTCCACATTCTTTACAACCCTACGAAAAAATACAGAAAGGCGGACAGTATGTAAGTACCTATATCAAAATCAAAGAACATATTTTTTTTTAAACCTTAGTTATGAAAATAAAAATGCTTAGTAGAATCGATAGCTGATTCTGTGGGTAAAATATCGTCATAACGTTTAACTTCACCTACCTAGGTATATAAAATTTCAAATACACTCGGATTTAGAAAATAATCGTAAGTAAATAATGACTTAGTTTCAAAATGCAATTATGCAGTTTACATGGTACGTATAGGTACTAGAACAATTGTAATGCCAAGGTTTTATAAACTAACGCCCCTACGTAAGGAAGTAATTCCGGGTCTTAGAATCAAAATATCCATACTAATATTATAAATGCGAAAGTAACTCTGTCTGTCTGTCTGTCTGTCTGTCTGTTACCTCTTCACGCTAAAACGGCTTGACCGATTGACTTGAATTTTGGTATAGATATAGTTAGAGGCCCGAGGAAGGACATAGGATAGTTTTTATCCTGGATTTCTACCCTTAACGGGATGAAATCCGGGATACCACGATAAGTTATGCACTTAAGCAGTAGTAGCAATTACGTGTATTATAATGTTTGCTATTCCAATTTCTTTGAATGTTCGGAAGAAATCCATATTATCCATATTAATATTATAAATGGAGTCCCGGGAAAGGACATAGGGTACTTTTTATCCCGGAAAAGCGCATAGTTCCCGCGGGAGCGCGATAACCGAATTCCACGCGGGCGAAGTCGCGGGCAGAAGCTAGTTTATACATAAGTACTTACATAGATCTTAAGAGGGTTTACTCCGAAAGTTGGCAACGTCGCAAATAGCTGTCAAATATTTTGCTGTTTTCATTCGTTTCTGAATATTACTGAATGAAAACATGAATTATCGCTGTATGGTTGAATGAAACATTAAGTATGGATTGCAACAGTTATCAAAGGAACACGTAGTTTTTAGTATTATGAAAGTAATATCTTTTGAAAACTTTCCATCGCAGTTTCCATGCATTTTAATGTAATCTTATCATTTGCATGCCTAACCAACAAATATAAAACGAGACGCGTCCTTCAACCATAGAATGATATCTTCCTTTTTAATTCAGCAATATTGAGAAATTAATAAAAACAGCGAAACATTTGACAGCTACATGCGACGTTGCCAACTTTCGGGATAAACCCTCTTAAATACTAACTAAATCGGGCGTTCTGTGTGTAGAGCTTTCTCTTTCACTCGTTGCACGAGTGAGAGTGACGGCTGAGCTGGGTATAGGAGCGGCCTTATCAGATTTTATGTGCTTTGAGTCTATTCAAAAAGTAGTTACCATTCTATATGTGAATGGTTTCCTAGTGATTCCCTAAACGATAAATGTTTGTAATATGTCAGTAATGTGTTCATTTTCAGCTCTTCTACTACTCACTCTGTCCTATGGATGAATGTACCTAATTACTATTACGTGCCGAACTATCGTTCTCTCAAAGGAGTGCAATGAAAAAACAATAGGAAACAATAAATTTGCAATTCTCTTCTAAAGAAAACATTCATTTGTAAAGTCCACGTTCAGTGCAAAAAGAGCATTTTTTTTATCTACCGTACCAAAGTAAAAAGTAGGTACTGAAGTGGTAAAGTTAAATCACGTCCAGTTAATATAGGAAGAACTACTACTACTACTACAGCCTATTTGCGTCCCACTGCTGGGCACAGGCATCCTCTCATCACGAGCGGGTTTGGGCTGTAGTCCCCACGCGGGCCCAGTGCGGATTGGGGACTTCACACACACATCTTTGAATTACTTCGCAGATACGTGCAGGTTTCCTCACGATGTTTTCGTAATGTCAAGTAATGTGTAATAGGAAGAACGCTTGTTATAAAAATTACATTCACCGCATACCGCATCCTTTCATTTGTATGAAAATTGAAAACTAATAGTATACATATTAAATTCAACAACTGTCCGATATGTATATGTAATTATGTAGATGTCAAATGAATATCCGAAACTATCTTTATAATCGGACATGCATTTCTCGTATTGAGATAATTAGTTGTGGTGGTATAAGGTATAGCACGAAACAACTTAGAAGGCGCGCGGTGAAGCACTTAAGCCGTTGCCGCAGAGTCTATTATTGCTTAATCCGCGCGCCTTCTAGGTTGGGTCATGCTATACCTACGAGTAAGTTGCGCCTGTTTGCGTCCCACATCATATTAGTTCTTATAGGTGGTATGGATCATATTTTTAAAAGCTAAATTTGTATTAAAAAAAACTACCTTTAATACCTAATCGGTTTATTAAAAAGCAAAATAGTAAATGACAAAACAAAAAACAAAAGTGTCGGTTGTGTTATCTATAGGTAGGTACCCAAGTATGCTAAACTTATCGTCCACCTGCTGCCATCTCCTATTATTATACACTAGCTTTTCCCCGCAACTTCGTAGGTATGCGCAGAAATATTAAAATGAAAAAAAATAACCCGTTTTTTTCCGTTCCCGTGGAAATTTCGGGAACTCCTCTCTTAGTGCTCCCCTACGTTCCCTAAGGAACCTGCACGCCACATTTCAGCTCTCTACGACCAGTAGTTTCGGCTCTGCGTTGATAGATGTTGATAGATCGAAGCCGTGGTGGCCTTGTGGTTCGACCTACCGCCTCTCATGCAGAGGGTCGGGGGTTCGATTCCGGCTTGCACCTCTAAGTTTACTTATGTGCGAAATTCATTGAATTCACCACTGAACTTTTCGGTGAAGGAAAACATCGTGAGGAAACCTGCACGCATCTGCGAAGTAATTCAAAGATGTGTGTGAAGTTCCCAATCCGCACTGGGCCCGCGTGGGGACTATAGCCCAAGCCCTCTCGTGACGAGAAGAGGCCTGTGCCCAGCAGTGGGACGCAAATAGGCTGTAGTAGTGTTGATAGATCAGTCAGTCAGTCGGTCAGTCAGTATACAGATTAGACGGTGTGCTTACGTGCCCTCAATAATAGGATACCTCGCCGCAAAGATATTATTTAGCCATCTTCGGGCACATGAGCGCCAAAACACTTGTTAGGAGTCGAAGTGGCCGCCATACCCGAAATCGGTCGGACTCATCATCATCGTCAAACTTATCAACCGAAGTACTTGTAATCTACTATCCAATTAGATCTCAAGACTTCCTGACCTTGTTAGTTTAAATATCAAGTGTCAGACATGTCATGACAGTGTCACACAGTGTCTAGTTTGGTGTAGCTAGTCCAATCTAAACATGAACGCTTCTTATAAAGCCAGAAGTGTTAATGGACCAAGTCAATCAATCAATTAACGCTGTGATCCTTGGCATTGAACTCTCTAATGTATATAGACGGATTTTAAAATTAACTTTTACTCTATGGCACGCTTTTTATTCCGTCTAGGTAAGTAGTATGGGATAGGTCAGATCTGAGGCCACAGAATATGAGTTATTGTGTGGGGTGTGGATTAATTTCGATAGTGACTTTGTTTTCACGCTAAGGTGGTGAAATATGCACTTTACATCATAGTTGTAGCACTTAGATGCTTGTTTATAGGTATTGAGGTGTTTTAGTCTTCTTCGAAACAAGTTTAGACACTCAGCGAAGTAGAGCTAGAATTCAGTCACTGACTTAATTACAAATTACCACCTAAAGTGTAATAAGCCCTTTACAAATGTGGTAGAGCATGACGGTCGCTTCTTCATTCTTGTAAGATCTTATGATGTAACATAGTTGATAGTCAACGGTTGCGTGCGATATAAACAGTGCATTGCTAAACTGACGAGGCGGCTACTAAAAGGTCGGCTCTTCGGTAACTGACCCGTCCTGCTAGATTACGAAGCCAAGGTCAAGGTTTGTCATACATTCCACATTGATTATGATGTAGTTTTCAAAAATTGTATATTATCAGTTCATCGGTTTATTTATTTTCTTCTATTTGAGACAAATCGAGTCCTAACTCTGACTGACCCGATTTTGGCTAAATATGTCTTAGCACTCACTGGCATATACCAATTGTATCTAGGTACAAACTTCTGGGTGAAATTTCACGCTCCTTTTAACGGCTTTGTATTGTGCCATTTAGATTATGTATTAACTAGCTTTTACCCGCAACTTCGTATGCGCAGAAATATTAAAATGTAAAATCCCGTTTTTTTTCGTCCCCGTGGGAATTTCGGGAAATCGTCTCTGGAAATCATAAGGAACCAGCATGCCAAATTTCAGCTCTCTACGACCAGTAGTTTCGGCTGCGTTGATCGATCAGTCAGTCAGTCAGTTTCTTGTTTTATTGCTGGCTGGTTTAAGTGTGGTTTTCCATCATACTGAAGTTTAATTCCATGTGTTCCTCAATCCCTGAGGTTACCCATCAATGCCATCATTAACTGCTGTTACATTTGTCCTCCACAGTACGTTGCCCTTCTTAGCAAAGGTTGAATTGAAGAACATACACTCATTAATTACACAAATACACACACTCTCGGCACTTGCAGAACGTCGTTGATGATTATGCGTAACTTGCCTTCTGTGTGCTCATTATTATATTTCTTTTTATACTGTTTCTGAGACAAAGTCCGCAATGCACGGGCGACTTTGACGGGAACTTGTCTATTGGTGGTAAAACTCAGTAAGTTAATGTAGTCTAGTGAAAATATCTTGTAGTTAGACTAAGTTTAGGGTTAACTTACACCACGGAATATTTAATAGTACTACATACAGTCATCATCATCATCATCATTTCAGCC
This sequence comes from Aethes cnicana, assembly GCA_963971205.1. Lineage (NCBI taxonomy): Eukaryota > Metazoa > Arthropoda > Insecta > Lepidoptera > Tortricidae > Aethes > Aethes cnicana. The sequence continues at coordinate 4,410,884 of OZ020292.1, forward strand.
GAAAGACGTCCACTGCTGGACATAGGGCCTCCCCAAAGGCTCGCCACTCCGACCGGTCCTGTGCTACTTGCTTCCACCGGTTTCCCGCGACCTTCACGAGGTCGTCGCTCCATCTTGTTGGAGGCCTACCGACAGCTCGTCTCCCGGTTCGCGGGCGCCACTCGAGAACTTTCCGGCCCCATCGGCCATCAGTCCTACGAGCAATGTGCCCCGCCCACTGCCACTTAAGGTTCGCAATTCGTCGGGCTATGTCGGTGACCCCAGTTCTGCTGCGGATATCCTCATTTCTGATTCTATCACGCAGAGAAACCCCGAGCATAGCCCTTTCTATTGCCCTCTGAGTGACTTTGAGCCTTCTTATGAGACCCATCGTGAGCGCCCACGTCTCGGAACCATAAGTCATACAGTATGGCCACGGAATCACCCGCCTGAATCTAGCCACGCAACTCGCGCCTAACTCGCTCTACCGTCATTTGTTTCATCTGGAGATGGAGAGTGGATCATTGGCCCACGTAGTGGTACACACACATTTACAAGTGTACAGACGTCCTCGCACGCACACAGACGTCCTCGCACGCAAACATTGATACTTTATTTGAATTGTGTTCGAAATCGTGCTTTTACTCGTATAGGCCGTGTCCGCCGTGTGCTTACACGCTCAGTATTTCACCTGTCACCGTCATTCTCCAGACTGATGAGTACGTACGTAGTATCTATTATCTACTAGCTTCTGTCCGCGACATCGCCCGAGTGGAATTCGGTTATCGCGTTCCCGCGGGAACTATGCGCTTTTCCGGGATAAAAAGTAGCCTATGCCCTTTCCCGGGATCCCAACTATCTGCATACCAAATTTCATCTCAATCGGTCCAGCGGTTGAAGCGCGAAGAGGTAACAGACAGACAGACAGACATAGCTACTTTCGCATTTATTAATATTATTAATTAATATGGATTGATTAATTATTTAATTAATATGGATACTGTGCAGATAACTTGTTTAAAGGTAACTTTTTAAATTTTCAGTCTACCATCCTTCAGTGACACGATCAATCTGGCGTGAGTCTTACCCTCTTACCTGACTGATGGAATGAGCTGACGAAATACAGGGCCACGATACAAGAAGCAAAAAAAAAACTTAATATAGGGAGATTCCGTAGGGAACGTCAAAACGTTTTACGGCGCTCAAATTGAACTAGGTAATTTTAGGTGGTAGTTCGGTAAGAAACCAGGCGGGTATCATCACCTCATGACATAGTAGGTACTACAGTAAAGTACACTTTCAACGCTGTGATGTTTTGATATTCCCTCCCTATATATATATATATATAGAATCCCTATAAAATCCCTTTGCTTCCTAAATCGAGACCATTAGCGTTTAATTAACCGTTGTCAAAGTACTGGTTACTGGTATTGTTAAACTTTTTAATTTTTTTAAACACACTATGATTTGTGTAGTAGCCTAATGTTAGCATTAGTAATATATTTCAATTGAACGTAAGCCTTATTACAGTTAGTCTATCTATATACTATAATAAAAGAGCAGAACCCGGCGTGTCTGTACGAGACGTACATAGAAAGAAAAGTTCAAAAAAAGGAACGGGGGGTCTAAAGAGACCACAAATCAGCGATTTTTTAGAAATCTTTTCTCTGTCTGTCTGTTTGTTAGAGTTAATCTCCGAAACTACTGAACTGATTTGAATGCAGTTTTCAAGGGTAGATAGAGCATCATTTGGAGCAACATATAAGCTATGTTTAATTTAAATCGGATGTCGGAAAGAAAAGTTATCGGCAATTTTATATTCCACGCGTACGAAGTCGCGGGCAGAAGCTAGGAAGTAATAAAAGTAATAAGTTCTCCTTGATTATCGGGTCAACTAACTGCACATTAGGTCCCCTAGCCTAGTTTAACGGATGTCCCAAGCCCCGGTTAGCAACTAGTAGTGGAACTAGTAGATCAAGTAACATAGGCCGTGCTCTCTTTCTTTGTAACTATGCTACTATAGTCGAATAATGCAATATCTTCTAGTTCAATCTACGAATGTTCTAAATGAAACCCTGAAGAATAGGTATACCGACTATTACCGACCGATTGAGTAATTAAAACTTTTCGTTCTAGTCTCTAGCAATGCAATGTGGACTTTTAGGTAAACAATTGATTACGAATATAATAATTAAGTAGGTGGACGATAGCAAAGGTGGTGGTGTGGTGGTTAACAAGCCGTGGTGTCCTAGTGGTTCGACCTGTCGCCTCTCATGCAGAGGGTCGGGGGTTCGATCCCGGCTCGCACCTCTAAGTTTACGTATCTGCGAAATTCAATTTGAATTGGCTTTTCGGTGAAGGAAAACATCGTGAGGAAACCTGCACGCACTTGCGAAGTAATTCAAAGATGAGTGTGAAGTCCCCAATCCGCACTGGGCCCGCGTAGGGACTATAGCCCAAACCCCCTCGTGATGAGAGGAGGCCTGGGCCCAGCAGTGGGACGCAAATAGGCTGTGGAATTATGTAGGTGGACGATACGTTTACGTGGATTCATAAATAATTTGATACAATAATAAATTAAATTCAGGCGCAAGATAATCCATTATGTTAGAAACTATTCTAGAAACAGTGATGGAAATCGAACGCAAGCATTTCCGACATTAGACCGTGTCAAAAGAATTACGAGCCGCGCGATATAGGTACCTACACAGAAATGTTTATCGCATCTGGCTCTATAAATTTACATAAGGCTTTATCGGTTAAAATGGTTTATAATATTCATTATCTTGATTACAATTGAGGAAACATTTCTTGCTTATTTTCTCTTACGTAAACAACGTTGATTGTAAAGATAAACATACCTTTATTTCCTTCAGTATAAGCAACAGTTGCATTCAACAATTGGCAATAGCCGCCATCCAAAATGGTACTTCCAGAGCAAAGGTGGCGTTTTCACTTCCGGTACACCATATCACGACACTATCGAGCCTTCGAATGAAATCAGTAAAATCACATGAAAACTCACATGGAACAGTAACCAAACCAACAGATGCACGAAGAAAGCGTTTGTAAACAGGGTTTCTTTTTTCAAAACTCGCGTCGCGTAGCAGCGAATCGAATCCGTTATCGATACGTGCGATCGGTTTATGGTTTGTTTTCTTTTTTCGATTTAATGGTCGATGGGTAGAAGCCGCGCCGCGCGTGTTGCCGCGGCCAAGCAAGCGTTCACAATAACGAAGAAACTAACCGGAGTTCCGGACACGCGCAGGGAAGCTAAAGGCGGTATCAATCTGTTCTCGAAGAGAATATGTATTGGCGATAATGGTATACTAAGCTACAATGAGACAATAGTGTGGATTAATCGTCGATGTATTGTTCTCTTCTGGTCAGTTTTTTTGTCGGCTTCTTTCTACTTCTGATGGACGTACCTATACACTGATTAACATTAGTTCTGTTGGTTTATCACTTTTAATACAAAATCTACTTAGATCTCGATGAAACACCAATTTATAAACATGGATCGCAACATTCGCAACACTTCCTTAACCGCGGAACACTGACACTGCTTGTCGTTAGATTTTAAAGTTATTGCTTATTTTTTCTTGCAAAATTAATTACAATAGTTATAAGATGAATAACTGCTGAAAATGCTCGTATGCCGAAATTTTATTTATGGACGGACCTAGCACCAGTACCAGGCCCTATACCACTAGCAATGGATGGTGTATTAATTGTATAGATAGTGTTAATAACTTATTTACGCAGATACTCGTAAGTTTGGACCTTAATTGTATTGTTTACTTCGAATTAAATACATTAAAATAAAATGGATCAGCTGTAAAAGATTGCATTACAGACATTTGAAAGTGTTCATCCACCACCACCATTCGAGGCTATTGAAAATCAAACTGAATTAAAACTATGGAAGGAGATGAAAAATTATTTTCATTATTTTAAATCATAATATGTAAGTCCTTCTTCTGCCTGAAACACAGAAATTTCCTAGCTCAGGCACAACTATTGTTACTGAACTTTATGTTAAGATTTCACTACCTATGCTACTTTAAGAAAATGTAAACTGTTATATGAATGTGAATAAATTTATGATTATTATTTTATTATATTCATAGGATATCCGCAGTAGAACTAGGGTCACCGACATAGCCCGAAGAATTGCGAGCCTTAAGTGGCAGTGGGCGGGGCACATTGCTCGCAGGACTGATGGCCGATGGGGCCGGAAAGTTCTCGAGTGGCGCCCGCGAACCGGGAGACGAGCTGTCGGTAGGCCTCCAACAAGATGGAGCGACGACCTCGTGAAGGTTGCGGGAAACCGGTGGAAGCAAGTAGCACAGGACCGGTCTGAGTGGCGAGCCTTGGGGGAGGCCTATGTCCAGCAGTGGACGTCTTTCGGCTGAAATGATGATGATGATGATGATGATTCATAGGATTGAATTGTACTGAAATTTGAGCATTAATATTGATTTTAATATTCTCAACTTCTCGCCTCCACTTTAGCGAAAAAGAAACCGTTCTAAGGTTACCGCGTGGCGCCTAAAATCAGACTTAAAAGAACATTGCATTTACCTAATCCATATCAAAACCTGTCAGGTCTTTTTCGACATACACAAATTGCATAGGTACACTATTTGGAAATAACAATTACAAATGTATGTCATAAGAAACAAGAAACCATCGCAAACCGTTACTTTAAGCTACAAGTAATTATTTAAAACAGCATTAACTAATTGCAGGGATACCCTGATAACATAACCTGGTTATTAATGAGACATTTGTCAAAAAAATGAGTGTCGAGATAAATTATTTCAACGATAAGCTATTTTAATTTCTGTGTCAATTCTACGGTGGGCAACTGGGCACCAAATTCAGCTGGCTCGATATTACGTAAGCAGGAATTCTTTATGTATCCTGATTTTATTTCAAACATCTTTTGGACAAGTTTTCTTTGAAGTTAGACTATCAATTGTTAGTCTATAATGCTCTTGAGTTTCGACATCACTTCATATAAGTGTAGGCGTTCATTAATAACAGCTTACTTATGTGATGTTTTTATCATAATAGGAATTGAACATAATTTTAGATTCTGTAATGTCATCTTTGTATCATCCGATGTGGTAGACGAACGAGATAATTTTAAAATTAAATAAAAACATGGTATTAACCGTCTCCCACGCATAGCATCAATTGAATGGATTTATGTACTTTAACCTTCTAAAAACGGTGAATCATTAAGTTCCCGTACCCGGATGGAGAGGTACAATAGAATACACAACTCAGAAGGCGCGTGGATTAAGCAATAATAGACTCTGCATCAAAGGCTTTAGTGCTTCGCCGCGCGCCTTCTAATTTGTGTCGTACTATAATTGATGAAGGATCAAAGTGTAAATGAAAAAAAGCGGTTATATCACTGGCCAAAAATACAAATCAACCAGCCAGCATGGGTTTTACCCGAGAACTTTTTTATAAATAATCGTGATGATAATAGACCACTAGAGTAGAGAGGTTGTTCGGTTGTTTTTAACTAAGTATATTTATCACTTGGTTTTTCATAAGTTGCGACGACGATGTTTCGACAATATCTAAAACTACAGTTACTGCCTAAGGTAAAAGTTCCAGTATTGGACACACTTAAGACCAGTTATGTCATATGCAATACGGGTCCATGACTGCGTTCGTTAGGTACCTTATTTCATACTCTTCCCTTTGGTGAGTCCCGCAGGCTTAGGGTCCCTAATGTACCTATATACGAAACTGTTACAAAATAAAGATAACTGATGATTATTGATTATTAATGTCAGACAGTTCACCTTTAGGCTTGGAGGTAATAGGTACATAAGTACATTTGGAGCGAGTAGTGTCTATTTCGAATTAATAAAAATTAAGGCGCAAGCCCAAAGGTCGTTTTCGTTCACCATTAAAAACGTGCCCAAATCTTGACGTTTACCTTCTTTTGTCTTTATCTCTCGTCATAAGGTTAGATAAAGAGAGAAACAAGCCTTCGACGCCCCTCACCCTTGCGCATCTGGCCTAAAACTTGGCCACAGAATTAGTTCCATTGCAGTTATTAGTACCTCACTACTTCCATGTTCCATGTCTTTATTTTTTTCAGTAAGTACCTAAGTAATATTAAAGTAGGATTCTCCATGAACCGAAATTATCAATCTTGAGGATCGGACGGCGGGGACCTACTTTCACCGGGGAACCCTAAAAAGCTAACGGTCCTTTACCTTGGCGAATGTCATTCGAAATGAATGTCAAGATTTAACACACATGTTACTGTCCGGCCTAAAGGTTATCGAACCTTGACATTAGGACTTGTCATGTACAAACTACTTATTAATTTATTACCTTGCCAGACCTATAACTAAGATATCGTGGTCCACCTTTGAACATTTTCATAGTAAGAGGGGGCGCCCACGGGTGACTTTCGTCGCCGTCACAAAAAAGTTTCTGTCACTTCATAAGTCACGTCTCCATACCGAACTGAAGGAAAAGTCACGCGTGACAAACGTCTCCTGTGGGCGCATCTCCATACATCTCCTTGGACTTGACCGAGTGGCGAAACTGTCGCCGGTGACAAAAGTCACCCGTGGGCGCACTCTCTAAGTGTTGTAATGATTTTCCTTGCCAGGCAATAAAATGTCACTATAACACTTACTGTGAAAGGGTTCTGCAGTGGGTCACAGTTCAGTTGGTTGGATATTACATCTGATTCTGTCCCGGATTGAAAACAACTAAAATCAGATATATGTCGATCAACTGGGACGACACGGGCTCTCTTGCCACAGGAGCGCCGGCCGCTTGTTTCGTCATGGCACCATCAATGATCTGATCCGCCGATCGCTTGCCACAGCATCCCTACGGGTGGTCCTCGAGTTCATCCATAGGTACTTAATATTATAAATGTGAAAGTGTGTTTGTTTGTCCTTCCTTCACGTCGTTACGACGGGACCGATTTGGATGAAATTTGGTATGGAGATAGTTTGAGACCCTGGGAATAACATAGGATAGTTTTTATCCCGATATTTCCATGGGAACGGGTTTTCCAGGGGTCAAAACAGTTTTTCTATACTTCTATAACCATATATATATATAGTATCATCGGGTACGCAAATTCCAAGACTACTCGAAACGAAGTCGCGGGCAAATGGCTAGTTATTCCATAAATATTTAGTATGAAAAAAAAACGCTCCCAATCCTCCCTGTTTCAAGTCTAATCTCTACCTCGCGAATGGTTATATATGGCAATGTTTTTATTTATTCGTATTCCAGATATTCTCAAACATCTATCTTGCTTCCAGGTACCTACACTATGGAGGAACGAGAACATTGCACCAGTAGATTCTTCCACGACGAGGAATTACCAGCGAAGAGTCCCAACAGAATATTAGCAGAACAGAGCCCCGACAACTCCCAAGATTTGAGTCAAACTTTCCTCGAGAACGCAGATTTCCTCAGCTTATCCCAGCTCACCATAGAAGAACAAGAACCTATTAAAATATACCCGTTTTACAATATCACACCGAGGGAAATGCCCGTGTCCCCACATTATGTCTTCGAAGAGGAGTTCTCAACAAACCCCTGGGCAATGTTAATAGCAACAATATTCCTAACGAAGACTTCAGGAAAAACCGCCAGGCCCCACATGAAATCCTTCTTCGAGGAATACCCAACTCCTTACCACGTGTTAGACGACAATCCTACTTCGCTGGAAAGATTTTTTGATAATCTAGGCTTGAGAAAAAGGGGACATATGATATGGAAGTTAAGTTATCAGTTTGTTTCGTCAAAATGGAGGAGGGCGAGCGAGTTAAGCGGCGTAGGGAAGTACGGGGAAGATGCATATAGGATATTCTGTTTGGGACACACGGATTTGGACCCCGGGGATAGGTACTTAAAGCTGTATTTAGATTGGTTGCGTAAGACGGATTTTTTGGTCGACAATGGTGTAGTCGACAGTGAATGTGTAATTGAGGATCCGTCGCTGCAGTATTACAGAGTTACTCTCAGAGATGTGGATTAGAATATTTGTTTATGTTACAGCAACCACATACAAAATAATTCCCTATGTCCAGCAGTGGACTTCTTTCGGCTGAAATTATGATACAAATTAAACAGATGCATGTATTTAAAATATCTATACGCAAATTAATCGCATTACTGTACTATATGCTACATATATTAAGTTTCAAATTATAAAGGAGTGATGGTTAACTACATATGGACATAAAGTACTTGAAAATATCACAGATACTGAAAACATTAACTAAGTTAAAATCTATGTAGCTATTTGATAATCAAGTATTATTTTTATGATGCGCAATAGTACTAACTAACAGTTGTGTTGCATTATATGGCGCATAGGCGCTTTGTTTAATAAATTCGGTGATAGATGTTATAAATCCTATTCCTATACTAATTAAACGAGCAATATACTTATGTATATGTATACATGCAGTCAGTGTCATGACACTGACCCTACCAACTGTTCCGACGGTCGCGGGTTCGAATCCCACAAGGGGCAAACTACGTGTGTATTTATATCGTTGTCTAGTACAAGCTTTGCTTAGTGTGGACATAGAATATTTAATAGTACTACATACAGAATGGCTACGGAATCACCCGCCTGAATCTAGCCGGCGCGCAACTCGCGCCCAACTCACCCTTACCGTCATTTGTTTCCTGATGGAGAGTACATTATTGGCCCGCGTACTGGTACACACACATTTAAAAGTGTACAGACGTCCTCGCACGCAAACATTGACACTGCATTCTGTATGTAATACTATTAAATATTCGTAATAGCGTGTTTGAAATCTTGCTTTTATAGGCCGTGTCCGCCCTGTGGTTTGGGGCCAGATGAATTTGTGTGAAATGTTCCAATGTATTTATGTGGAATGGCTCTTGATCGGAGGGAAATAAAATGCTGAAATCCTTTGTTCTTCGTATAATCAACTCAACCTTCTTTGTTCCAAAAAATTCCAAATTGCTGAATGTAAAAAAAAAGTGAAACACTGCTGACGTTTCGCAGTGACAGTGCTGCCGTCAACTCTTCCACTACTCGTTCAGAAGCCGCATTCGTTCATCAACATTCATTCCCAGATTTTTATTTATTTATATTATCTAAGTCCTTTAGTTAGCTGATTTTACTTAAAAGAGAGATTGCTTTATTTTTTAAATAAGCAAAACTGGGGCTCTATCCGAAGTTTTAAATAAATAGGGAAAGAGACATTCCCAATCTAAAAGTGCGCCGCGACCCTATTTAAAACTTCGCATAGAGCCCCTTAATTCAAAGATTTTTTAATTTTTCTTTCGTTTCGTTTTTATGTAATTCATGTTGGAAATGATGAAAAAATAACATTCATGTTAGATTACACTCTTATTTTATTTCCAAGACCATGTTGTTCACTAGATTTTGTCCTGAACAATAGTCCTATCGATTAGTATAATAAAATAGCGATTTTTTTTTTGTATTTATAGCCGGTTCGATTCCAGGGTGACACTTGCGATTTTTAGAAAATCTTTGAATGCCGTTTTGTTTCTTAAAAAATAAAAAGGAATGTTTCCTTGAAGTGAAATGAGCTGATTTAAGGCGATTTATAAATTTTTAGCTATTTTCACCCGGGCAAAGCTCGTACGCCCAGTTACTAGATCTTCTAATCGAGTAGGTACTTGTTAAGACTTAAGAAATAAAAAATAATAAAAAATTTAACCTGATTTTTTTTTAAAAAAAGGGAACCGCCTTCACAAAACGAACCCACTGAAAATCAAAAAATAATTTTGATATACCCCAACTTTATCCTTATCCAGTCCTTAGGGCTTAGTTTTTGAAGGATAGGGTTGGGGTATATCAAAATTATATTGTAAATCTTAAAAAAGAAATTAAATACAAGTTAACATTTTAGTTTTTTTTTTCAATTATATTTATTTCATACTGTTTAGTGATGAACAATCACTAAAATTTAACGTTTCGTTTCGATGAAAGTTCCAAGTCAGCTTGATTTTCTCCGCCATCTTGAAGTATTACTATTACTATTACCCTTATTTTTCATAAAATTTCCAAAAAATATATAACAAATTACATATATATACTAAAACCTTCCTGGGGAACCACTCTATCTATTTGTGAAAACCGCATCATAATCGGTTTAGCCAAACGCGAGATAATTGCGGACAAACATACATACATACATACAAACATACGGGTCAAACTGAGAACCTCCTTTTTTTAAGTCAGTTAAAAAGTAAATCTAGATGTATTTTTGGTTTAAATACCAGAATCATGTTCATGTCTCCGTCACAATAGTAGGTATTTTTATTCTCACTGGAAACTCACAGCTCGCTGTAGAGTGCGCCCAGGGGTGACTTGTCGCCGTGACAAAAAAGTTCCGTCACCTCAAAAGTCACGTCTTCATAGCGAACTGAAGAAAAAGTCACCCGTGGGCGCACTCTCTAACCAATATTTTTCTTTTTTGTATTTTTTACGAGTATATTTAACTCGATCGATGCATAACTAATTAGTAACAACTAGTAATAACTACGTGCGAGAATGAAATGTGTCTATACCTACTATAGCCTTGTTTTTTTTTAAATACCCCTTCAATACGAATTATTTCGTTTCGCGTAGTATAGCAGAGCATTTTGTGCTTCTTTTGTGATCACGATCAGAACAGGTCTTAGAACTGGCTCTTAGAATCCCAAATGAACGCGGTCAGGTAAACAGCCTGTATCATCTGTATAAAGGAGTTTGAAAAAAACACATTCGTTCAACATTTCACTGCACAACTTCACTGTGTTTTTTACGTCACTAGTACTATTACAGAATAAGTAATAGTTATATGTAGTTATTCATAAAAGCTATTTTAAATTTACCATTTCAGTCCATGATAAATATTGTTGCATAACCAAACTTATAAAATTATCGTGTGTAAAGGTTTCAAAAGTTCCCGCCATTTTCTTATCCATAAATAAACCAATAGAACGCCATTCGAGATACCAACCTATAGAATAATGTCGGAGTGATTACTCGCCGCGATGTTGGCAGTAGTGTCGACTGTGGCAAATGGTGGATTGCGTTGCTTTTTCTCGTGCTCTGTGTAAAATATTTACGTAAAATAGTGTTAATATCGCGGTGCAGTGTTTCTGACTAATAGAAACATGTCGGAAACACTGCCGAACAACAAAAAACAAGTTCCGAGGCAACTGGTGAGTGTTTATTGTTATTTTTTTACGTATTTAGTCCCGGGTGACGCCATGGTGGCTTTATCTGGGATCACGTAAACACGAAATGGTGCATCGCTGCATCGTGTATCGATTAATGAAAGTTACCGGAATGTGTTAGAAATACAGTCTGGAATTATGCTATCGATGATGATAATAGTTAGCCAGGGTCATCGGACTCGGTTTTTTTTGCGATCACGCCGCGACCGAGTTTAAACGCGGCGGCCGTATGCATTCGCGCATGCGAGAAGGCGTCAAAATCTATAATAGTTCCGTAGGCCACAGCATTGCGAAGTAGCGGCGTTCATGTGGCAGAGGAGCGTGCACCGGCTTCGACGGTGTCTGAGCATCTGGTAGGGCCTAACGAAGGCGTTTCCTGCGGGCTAGAGGAGAGGGCAGGCGGCCAGGGGCGTGCGCTGTGGCTGCGAGCGAGCCGAACTCCGACTACACTACGCGGTTACTTGCCGCTCGGCAACACAACTGCGAGATCGCTTCATTCGCAGTTTCGTTGCTTTACACTTGAAAGGAAACTCGTCGAATGCTCACCATTTAAAACCAATAAATGTTATGATTAGCGTTTGATTAATATTTAGACCCATTTGACACATTCTCGTTTCACTACGCTCTTTGTTTCGATCTGCGAAGGTAAACAGCCCTCGCATCAAAGTTTTATTGTTGTGCCAGCATAATTACGTGCCTACTTAGGTAGGCTCAGGCTCTCTTCGGTCGTAAGATTTCATGGACCTTGGATTATTTATAATAAATCATGTGGCCTACATCTTACCTGATAACTGATATAATAGAACAATGATAGTTGCAGAGTTAAGTATTCAGTTTTACTCTCTTACAAGTAATATGATTAGATTACTCACTAACATAGATGTCAAAGACATTTTCAGTAAGGAAGTGAGTATTAAAAGAGAAAGTGTCCGACCAAAAAGTAGGCACCTATCATTCTCTTATCTACCTACCTGCCTGGGCTATTTCTAATTTCTACTTTTTACCAAATGGTAGACTAGCTTTCAATTGAGGTGTCCTAATAGAAATTTTATGTTAGTAAGCAATCCATTTTATACTGAAATCATAGATTAGATAACACTAAATTCATGTTTGAGTGATTGTAAGTTAAAATTACTCATTTCTAACACTCAAAGTAACTTTTGTAAGCCATTATTATTTCTGTATGTAAGCAAAGTGCAAACATAACATTTCTAAGTAGATTAGAATCTAAAAATAAAGTTCTAAATTAGTTAGGTATTTTAGTTCCGTTCCATAGGTAATACTAATTACAAATTATTCCACCAGCGTGAACGAAAACAACGCAAGCTCTACTCAGATGAGTGGGCCCTCGGAGATGATGATGTGGAGGGTGGGAGAGGATTCTCCCTCGCTGACAAACTGGAGAGCCAGCGGTTTGAGCATCCTGGATCCATACATGAAATGTCCGGGACGGACCTCACAATCTCATACCTGCAGAAGAATGGGTTTACTACACCGTTGCTGTTTAAAGAGAAAACTGGACTTGGTTTAAGGTATGTCATAAAATGAATCCTTGTATGTTTACAGGTTTACACAACTTAGAAGGCGTGTGGATTAGGCAAAAATAGACTCTGCATCAACGGCTTAAGTGCTTCGTAACGCGCCTTCTAAGTTGTGTCGTGCTGTACAGTCAGATAGAACACATTCTTATTCCCTCCCTATACTAATGTGTAGCTTATTTTGAGCACATCAACAGTTCATCTACTTTAGCTGTTAACTGTTATAGTAACTTTCAGAATATGCTGCTTTAATTTGTGTTTCCACCCAAGTAACTGTAATTTAAGACCATTTTACGACCTACGACATCACTTCACAGGCCATTGTGTTTGTTTTATCTACATTAGTCGCCTGAAAGGTCTATGACGAAATGCGTAGGTAATACTTACGGGCCGCAAACGCAATGCGATCACATGGTTAACTCAATGCTTTCTTTCTAGGCTAGGCTGACTTGATTCATATTGTAAGCTCAGCAGACATTGTTATAGTGGTAGCTTATATTTCATTCTGTCGAAGTTTAATGTTAAAGTTTCAATTGCCATTAGGTACTGATTACCCTTTACGTGACAACACACCTTATGTAATACTGCGTTGGATATTAATTCAATGTCTATACACAGTAAACTGTCCATAAACTGTACCTTTTATTTTATTTAGTTAATTAACATTGAGGACTTGACACGAAAATAACTTTTTTCAACGAAGTTTCTACAAATTAAGGGCAAGTTACACTCTTATTGTCTTAGATTAAGCCTGGGTTGCATCAGAAAATTAACGCACGTTAAATTAATAATGTGAGCCATCATTCCATACAATTACCCTTAACGTGAAAACACACCTTATGTAATACTGCGTTGAATATTAATTCAATGCCTATACACAGTAAACTGTGCATAAACTGTGCCTTTTATTTTATTTAGTTAATTAACATTGAGGACTTGACACGAAAATAACTTTTATCAACGAAGTTTCTACAAATTAAGGGCAAGTTACACTCTTATTGTCTTAGATTAAGCCTGGGTTGCATCAGAAAATTAACGCACGTTAAATTAATAATGTGAGCCGTCATTCCATACAGGAAGGTAATTTTCACCATTGTAAACACCTCACGTTTAAATTAAAGGACGTCAAACTTCTTCATGCAACCCAGGGATCCCAGGATAGCTGACACATTTATGACGTGTGACGTCACATGTTACCTAGGATCACGTGACGGCTTAACTTAACCCCACGTGGCCTACGCATATGGTCCGCCGTAGACATTATGAAAGTATAAGTATGTTGATTGTCCGCGGCGCGGGAGACATTGTGCAGGTCATTCTCAATTACTTTCTCAGCAATAAGTCCATTTAAAAGTGAAAAATTCAAGAGCCATCACAAATGGAAGTAAATTTGAATTTCATTCGGATTTCATTTTTAGGGTTCCGAAGTCCACAAGGAACCCTTATAGTTTCGCCATGTCCGTCCGTCCGTCCGTCTGTCCGCACTATTGCTCGGAGATGCTTATGTCTAGAGAGCTGTAATTTGGCATGAATATGCATATTAGTTACGCTGACAAAGTGGTACAATAAAATTTTGAAATATTTTTTTTTATAGGGTACCTCCCCTACTCGTAAAGTGGGGATGTAATTTTTTTTTCTTGCGTACCCCATGGTGCGGCATATCGTTGAATAGGTCTTAAAAAAATATTGTGGGTTTGTTAAAACCATTTTTTGATTAAGTGATGCGTTTGTGAAATATTAAGCTTTAAAGTGCTATTTTTTGTTAGAGTCACGTGTCCCCCCCCCCCTGCCAGCTAAATGGTGGTATTTGGATGGCTGAAAAAAATCACGGTTGTGGCATATATAACGTAGTTGAAAGGAAAACTATCAGAGCTAAGTAGGCTGTACAAACTTACGAGTAATAGTCGACCAACTTATAATGATGATTTTTCTCGAGCGGCAGGGGCGTCGGGCGGGCACGTCATACCACAGGCTAGCTAGATGCTAATAAGTCTTAGAAAGGTACTGTGGGCATCCTCAACTTCGGAACCCTATAATTTGCGCGTGGCCCGACACGCACTTGGCCGGTTTTTTTGATACAAAATTCGTTCAGTTCAGTTTGTCTACTTGTTTTTTATCGCTACGAAATAAAATTGGCGAAACTCCAAGATTTGTTGGTAATTGCTACGTCGTCCTCGTTAAATTAACGTAGGTAAGTATTTACGTTTACTGATCACATTGTGTAATTATTTACTAACATGTAACTATAGAGCGCATGGAGATAATAGCTTAATAGGTAGGTATGTGAGAAAAACCATGAAAGTAATTGAAACTTATTTGTTTAATCTTTATTGCACACTTGTAAAACAGAGCATAATAAGATCTCTTAATGCCATAGCTGCCATAAGGCAAGGCTACTTCAAGAATTGACTTTTTCTTCAGTTCGCTATGAAGACGTGGATATCGAGGTGACTAACTTTTTTGTCACGGCGACAAAAGTCACCCGTTGGCGCACCCTCTAAGTATTTACAAAAAAAAAACCGGCCAAGAAGCGAGTTAAACTCGCGTGGAGAGGGTTCCGATCCTTGATTATTTTCAATGACGTCATTTTCAAACCGTTTCACAGGGGCTGCGTTCCGAAACGCGCTCAGAGCGCTCACAGCACCTTGCATCCCTTTTCCTCTTGAAAGTGGAGTCCTAAGAGGAAAAAGGATGCAAGGTGCTGTGAGCGCTCTAAGCGCGATTCGGAACGCAGCCAGGATAAGCTCTTTTATATGACAGACTTCAAAAACCATGGAGTTCTTTAATAGTTTTCCTGTAATCTATAGGTCAATAACTATACTCGGTATTTTTTCAAAATTTTAGGTCCAGTATATTCGGTGATAAAGGGGGGGGGGGGGGTAATAACTCGAAAAGTATTGACCAAAAAAGAAATTTAATATGTTTAATTTGATATGTCACACTATATAGTTTGAAAAAGTACTTTTTTTTTTCAAATTTACCCCCCAAAAATAGGGTTTAAAATTCATTTATTTTCGTTACACGTCAGTCCAAAGACTGACGGTCACAAACTTACATATACGTACCAAATTTCAACTTAATTTGGTACGTATTATATGTAAGTCGGTACAGTAGTTACGGAGAAAATCGACTGTGACAGAGGATGGACAGACACGAGTGATCCTATAAGGGTTCCGTTTTTACCTCTTGAGGTTCGGAACCCTATAAAATGTTTGTAAATGGAACATAACATATACATTCAATATTTTTTTTATATTTTCGTGAGTTTCCATCGATGTCGTTTGGAGGTTGTATTGGGCAACCGACACTCGTCACTGAATTTCTATGCGACGTCCGATGGCTCGCCACGCCACTGAAACAAACACGTCAGCTTTCAAATATGAAATTTATTGTTTTTTTTTCCTTTCTTTATGTGAAAATCTTAATGCGGTTCACAGAATACATCTACTATGATACTAACTCAAGAAACTTACTCCGAGCTGACTTCTTCTATGATAGTTATTGTAGTTGTTAAGGTAAGAAGGGATAGATCCATTCGTCACATTCCACTTTCAAAACTTTAACCCTCGTATGGATCGTTGTGAAATGCACAATTGCACATCTAGGTGTTAGCTTCGTCATCATCATCATCATTTCAGCCGAAAGACGTCCACTGCTGGACATAGGCCTCCCCCAAGGCTCGCCACTCAGACCGGTCCTGTGCTACTTGCTTCCACTGGTTTCCCGCGACCTTCACGAGGTGTTAGCTTGGTGCCTTAGAAAAAGGAGAGACAAATTCGTAAAAAGTTAATTCGCTCTCGGCCTTACCTACCACCACAACTAAGTCTGTGCGCAGGCACTGTTCCTTTACAAAGGTGTGGAACTTCACTTGCATATATTACATTAAATAAGAACTCCTAAATAAAGTGACATTGAATTGTCAACCTTTCGTCACAACACCGCTCGGCTGAGAGCAAACGGCGAGTTACTTGGTTGCCGGTTTATTTTTATTTTTTTTACCAATGGTGTAGGCAAACGAGCGCACAGCCCACTCGATGGTATGGTAAGTGGTCACTGCGCCCCATGGACATCGAAATCCTATGACCTTGTAAAGGTGAATGAATTTCCACTGAGACTATAGGTATATGGTGTATACCTTTACTACTTGTAGTGGACTATAGCGTATGTAAAGTAAAATTTGTCATCGTTAAAATTCGTTTGTTTTGTTAAATGTCGACGCGAAATTACCTATACTAAGAGGGTTTATCCCGAAAGTTGGCAACGTCGCATATAGCTGTCAAATGTTTCGCTGTTTTTGTTGATTTCTCAATATTGCTGGATTAAAAAGGAATATATCATTCTATGGTTGTATGACGCGCCTCGTTTTATATTTGTTGGTTAGGCATTCAAATTATAAGATTACATTAAAATGCATGGAAACTGCGATGGAAAGTTTTCAAAAGATATTACTTCCATAATAATAAACATTTCGTGTTCCTATGATTACTGTCGCAATCCAAACTTCATGTTTTATTCAACCATAGAGCGATAATTCATGTTTTCATTCAGTAATATTCAGAAATTAATGAAAACAGCAAATTATTTGACAGCTATTTACGACGTTGCGAACTTTCGGAGTAAACCCTCGTAATGTTAAATTTAAGTTTTTTCATCTTATTTCATTTGTTATTTCATACAATTCCTGTGTTGTTGTCGAATTAATATCAGTATAAATTAATCACTTTTCTTTCTTATTACTTTTTGTACTACTTTTTCGATGCTGTTTTTCAAAATAATGTCTAAATCGGATAAATAATTGTGCAATCCCAACTAATAAAATATTGTCTTTAGTCGTACACTCGGGAGAAAACCGAAGGCAGGTTTAGCAGGTGATTTCTGAGAATATAATTGGAAATGGAACAATTCTTTCAGATACTACTACTACTATACAGCCTATTTGCGTCCCACTGCTGGGCACAGGCCTCTTCTGATCACGAGAGGGTTTGGGCTATAGTCCCCACGCGGGCCCAGTGCGGATTGGGGACTTCACACACATCTTTGAATTAATATAAATACGCAAATAGGCTGTAGCAGTAGCAGCAATAAAAATTTCGACCATTACTAAAAAAAATACGACTGCAGAGATGTTTTGCCTAAATATGTATTTCGGGTTCCTATCTGCTCCGGCATGATGTGTAAGAAATTATTTAGTTAACTGTAAAATGTTAACTTAAACTTGTATTTATATTAAGGCAAATGCCCACAGATATAACAGATATGTTCTGTGCAAATGCCCCTTCTGTTATGTTCACACAGTTCACACTCCATGAGTTGAAACGCGTGGTAGTAAGGCAATATCGTAATTTCTAGCCGTCGAGTGAATCATGCATGTCTCGGTCGACACGCATACAATTGGAGCACAGAATCAGGCGGTGTCTGCTAGAGAAGCTTTTTAAATTTTCAAGTTAATGAGAAACCTTCGAACTTCTTTGTGAAACTTCGGAGTTGCTGAAAAGTTCATTATAGTAGGTTCGCGTAGGGAGGGTGTCATTTTTTTAAATTCTTTACAATCCGCGTTCCGGGCCTATACCAAGCTTATGCGTATATTATTACACGGATTAGGTATATAGCATAGCCGAAATTATAGTTCTTCTAGGCCACTTGCACCAATGCGGCTACATCGGGTTATTCCATTGATCTATTATAAGTAAGGATTCACATCAGCCGAAGAAAAATGGCCCTTCAAAACGGGTGCCCGAACAACTCGGGCACCCGTTTGGCGCTCAGTAAATTTGACACTTAAGCCTTATAGTGTTAGGTTTAAAATATTTATCTTGACTCATATTATAAAGAGGCGTTATTGGCATATTGGATCGTATTTTCTGATGCCAGTTTGCTCCATATATTTTGACATATTCTGTTAGGCACTGTTCGTCCATATGTTATAATAGGTCAATGGGTTATTCACTAAGGCCCACTGCACCAAGCTGTTAACTTCGGGTTAACCGCTTTACTCAGATTTAGTTGTATGAATTTGACGTGGGTTAAGAGTCTATTCCGAGATTACCGGCTTGGTGCAAGTGGGCCTAAGTGGCCTTAAGTTGATACAAGTATACAACTAAGGGTCTATATTGACTGACATAACATCGAAGTTCCGATTTTCACAACTCATTATGTTTTGGGTAATAATTATTGTCCTAGTCATAATGCCGTTCAGATATTATGGATATCAATATTATGACTAACGATGTGCATTACACTTGATATTATGACTCCTGAACGTTAGGAGTATCTCAAGTTATGTTTATGATTATTATGACTAATGGTACTTATTTCCATAAATTTTATGACTAACATTTTCTGACTAACGAAATTAGGCTCTACAATTTTATGGGAAACAAGGGGATCCCATACAACTAAACCTGAGTCAGAGTTAAGAGGCTAACCTCTAGTAATCTAGATTCTAGTTACACGCGTTTCACCTTTTATATCGAGTTGCGTAGTCACCTGTCGGCATATGGAATTCCCGGTGAGTTGACAGCGAGCAATGACTCCCTACAAACGTCCATAAGCTTATTTGTGGTCATATTCAACATGGTAGTAGGGCTATCCCTACCACTAAGTATAGCACGACACAACTTAGAAGGCGCGCGGCGAAGCACTAAATCCATTGACCTATAATAAGTAATAACATATGGACGAACACTGCCTAACAGAATATGTCAAAATATATGGAGCAAACTGACATTAGAAAATACGTTCCGATATGCTAATAACGTATCTTTATAACGAAGGCCAAAAGGGTCCCTGAGCTGTTCGGGCACCCGTTTTGACGAGGCTATTGTTCTCCGGCTGATTGTGAATCCTTCCTTATAATAGATCAATGTGTAAATCTTTACCAAAAGTGACGACTAACCCCATAAAATAAGACTTTGTAATGGTATGTTTGGTCACTTAGTCTTTGTTAATAAGATTTTATTTTCCTTCATACCTACATAAAATGCTAATAACGCCTCTTACCATTTCATTCAATTATTCCACATCAAAAATGATAGTGATAATGTCACATTTACATACTATTGTCATGCACGTTTAGCTGAATAAAGCTGCCAACTTAGTTCAAAAATCTACTTATCTGTAACTACAAACTACAAATAAGGATTTGTACCTAGTAGTTTTCGAGCATTTTATCTTTATCACACGGCTCAGGACATTTAATTTTCTTTAACGGGCTTTAGAAATGCCTATACAAACACTTAACATAAGCAGCAAATCCAAACATTCGATATTAGCTAATGGAAACACAAACGCTTATGTTTTCCATCATAAAAAGTTACCCTGTAAGACCCATCCGAAACGTGCCAATAAGCGTTAAATGATTAGGGAAAACCATTGACCTATAATAATATATGGAGGAACAGTGCCTAACAGAATATGTCAAAATATATAGAGCAAACTGACATTAGAAAATACGTTCCAATATGCTAAAACGCCTCTTTATAATATGTGTAAAGATAAATATTTTATACAAAAGTAAACCTGACACTATAAGACTTAAGGGTCAAATTTACTGAGCGCCAAACGGGTGCCCGAGTTGTTTGGCGCTCCTTAGGTACTTATAATAGATCAATGGGGAAAACCGACATTCCCAGAGAAACAGACCTGAAATGTAAGCAAAGTTACCTCGGCTCGGCGAAGAAAGGTCAAACAAGACGATTCTGTTCGAGAAACCGTAACTTTATCGCTACTTTTTCACAACTGCAAGGTACATATTGTGATAGAGCTTTTTAGAGGGCTCGATTACGATTCGTCGTGAGGGCCATAAATATGCGATCTGGGGCTTTACGAATTACCACCCGTGGTTTGTCAAAAGTTTTACGTCGTGCCTTGGCCAAGAAGTGAGATTTTCTCTCCGCGTAGCGGGCAGAAAATCCCACTTTATGGCCAAGGGTGATGTAATAGTACATTACAGACCTAGGGTGGTGAATTCGTAAATGTCCCAGATCGCAGGTTTCTGTGCCATAAATATGCGATCTTGGGCTTTACGAATTACCGCCCGTGGTTTGTCAAAAGTTTTACGTCTTGCCTTGGCCAGAAAGTGAGATTTTTACATCACCCTTGGCCGTAAAGTGGGATATTCTGCCCGCTACGCGGAGAGAAAATCTCACTTTTTGGCCAAGGCAAGACGTTAAACTTTTGACAAACCACGGGTGGTAATTCGTAAAGCCCCAGATCGCATATTTATGGCCCTCACCTTCGGTTCGGGCCACAGAAACCTGCGGTCTGGGACATTTACGAATTCACCACCCTAGGTCTGTAATGTACTATTATACATGGTGGGTCAGAAAATATGGCAAATAATTAACCCACAGTATCGGGTATCGGGTATCGATTCTAAGTATATTGTATAGGTCTTTAATTTTTTTTTGATTTGGTAAAAAGAAACATTTTGTATAGGATTCAGGCGTCGCTCACACAACCAATCCCATATACATTTTTTTTTTTACCAACTCAAAAAAAATTAAAGACCTATACAATATACTTAGAATCGATAGCCGATACTGTGGGTTAATTATTTGCCATATTTTCTGACCCACCGTGTACATATATGTACATATAGCTGTAGTCAAGCGGAAAACGAATGATACACCGAGTTTATAAAAGATAAACAAATACAAAGAAATACTGTCACTATTTATCCAACCGTGTACCTACTTAAAATCGCAAGACCAAACCACAGAATAAGTAATAGTACTAACGTACAGAAGGCCGACTGCTAACAAAAAACCGGTTTTGTTGCACCGTACGCTCCTAAATTGGCCATCTCTTTCTATCACATGCAGCGCGCTCTTTCGGAGGCCACGCCCTAGCGCTAGGGCTGGCGCACTCGAGAACATATAATGATGCGTCTAGTATTAGTACATAGGTTGGGTAGAATAGTAAAGTGTTATTAACAAAATATATATTTAAGTTAAGTTAGTTATTTTTATTACTATTAAAAACACTCGTCTACACAGATGATACAACGTAATTTACTATTAAGTTATCACATACTTTATCTGTCACTTTATGAATCTACTAAATTCAAAATTAAGACACACATATTCACACAACTGCATTATCATAATATACTAGCCGTTGTCCGCGACTTCGTCCCGCGTACCCGATGATACTATATTGTTCATGCATAGTTATTGTTATTATTCTTATTGAAAAAATAAAATTTTGGGTTGTCTTGAACTACCTCCATACCAAATTTCATCATTTTACTCTTTACCAAATCATTTTACTGTTGTTGTTAATACAACCCTCTGCAATACAATATATTTTTTTCATAATTCAAATTTCATAGCACATTTGACTCTTGCGTCGCGACGTACAGAAAGAGAAAACGCGCGCGCGTGCATTCGCTAGCAGTGCGCGGCAACCACTAATCATCACGCCACGGTGCGAAGCCGGCGGGTACTTGTATCGAGCGCGAAGAAATCAAAGAGTGCGCCGCGCCTGACCAAACTTCATATTGTATTTATACATAAAGGACTTTTTCATCATAGCTGGTTATTACTTAACCAAGCGATATCGACTTGACAGTTTGTGTTTATCCCGGTGGCACGATACCAGCTTTTCCGCGGCGCTCTTCCATTAATAACTCTAACCCCAGTAACAATCACCGGTTGTTCAATAAGCCCCAATTCCAGGGTCCCGACGAGCAACTTTACCGTGAACGACGTGCGCATGTGCGTCGGCTCGCGCCGCCTGCTCGACGTTATGGACGTCAACACGCAGAAAAACACCGAGATGACTATGAAGGTAATGTCCATATCTTACTAATATAATAAAGTTTGTTTGGATGTTTGTTACTCAATCACGCTAAAACGGCCCAACCAATTAGCATGAAATTTGGCAAATAGATAGGTTGTTACCTGGAATAACACATAGGCTACTTTTTATTGTGATATTTAGTATTTATATGCAACTATTTTCTATTTTATCGTGATGGATCTGGTCACTTACGGCCACATTCCTTATAAGGCCAAGTATTATGAACGGCCACTTCCCCAATGGGCCACTTCCTTTAATGGCCACTTAGAAACAATATTCCCCGAAAGGCCACAATCCGCTAAAGGCCTTTTCCTCTTATGACCACTTCCTCAAACGACCATTTCCTGTTATGGTCACATCCTCAAACAAGATATATTATTAACTAAGTATAAAAATGCCGATATAAAATAGGAATGTGACTGGGTCGACGGGTCCCCGCTACGCGGGGCCCCTATTTCTTTGTAGTTTGCCCTTCGGGCATATATAGATAACTAACGAACCTAACCTACTTCACACCTTTGACCTATTATATTACATTTTACATATATGACTATAAGACCCTGGCAACTAGTGAAACTGGCGAATATAGAAACCGATTATCTAGGAGAAATGACCATTTGACCAAACTGACGAATAATTAAATTAGCACATAAGGAAACTAGTAAATTTACGAAACTGAAGCCCAGCAAAACTGGCGAAAGAGTAAACTGAAGGTTTAGGAAAATGACCCACTAGCGAAATTGTCAACCTAGTGAAAATGACAAGAAGGTAAACTGTTGAATCAGCAAAATTTACGAATTAGGAAACTGACCGGCGATACGCTAATTCGGCTCCGGCTCTCCGTCTTATGGTCTTTCGGGGAATCGGCTGAACTAGGAATTTGCACAGTGGTCTTTCGGGGAAATGGCCTTAGTAGGAATCTGTATTGTGGTCCTTTGGGGAAATGGCCGTAATAGGAAAAGACCGAACAGGGATATGGCCGATGTAAGAATTTCCACGATGGCCGTAGAAGGAAGTGGCCGTAGGTGACCGGATCCATCGTGATTTGGCGGTATAGATGGCGCCACGGTGTCGCAGTCTTAAGTCGATCTGTCAACCTGAGTGACCATTGAACCTTTACGCTTTTTTAGCTTTAAATGCACTAAGTTTTGAGAGTATGACAGCGTGTAGGTTCACATTTTGGTCTAATTTGGAGGGCAAGTTTAGTACGAAAGTCTCTGCAGACGAAGTCGCGGGGAAATGCTCGTAGCACATAAAGCACGACACAACTTAGAAGATGCGCGGCGAAGCACTTGAGCCGTTGACGCAGTCTTAATCCACGCGCCTTCTAAGTTTTTGTAAACCCGTACATACGTAGAGATCTTCTACTATCTAAAGTCCCGCGCCTTCACATTTCAAAACGCTTCAATGTATTTAAAAAGCACCACCAACACTCGCAACACATGTGTGCGTGCTGAGACAGTCATCAACTATGCATTGAGAGTGTTGGTGGTGCTTTTAAAATAATAATAAAAAAATTGAAGCGTTTTGAAACGTGAAGGCGCGGGACTTTAGATAGTAGAAGATCTCTATGGCACGGGTGATCCTATGCGAGCGTTTCAACCGCTGTCGATTCGATGTTGCAAATAGGGATGACGACAACTTTTTTTCCTTAAGTCTATCAGGAACATTATTGAAACGTATTGGACACGTATTTTTTCTTTTTTCACGCAATCAAACTTATACGGAGATATATTGAGTTGAAATGTCGCGTGACGTCACGGTTAGGTACGATTTATACCTAACGGTGACGTAGTTAGCCCCCACTCTCCAACTTTAATGCGTTTTAACTTAGTCATTCTTTGTTAATTTGATAAAACAAAAAATACGTGTAATATTTTTTTATTACCTGACTGCCGGACTAATTAGAATTTCGATTTCTTCACCCTGTCGTCATCCCTATTGTAGTGGCTAAAAGAAAAACTAAATAATTTTGTCGATATCATATGTTTACCCGTCGCCTCTTTTGGTACACCCGGAAAATTTAAAGTCAACAATAACAAAACTTATTGACAATAACAAAGACTGTTTCATGGCGATGTTTCAAAATTCGGCAGATGTTTAGCGTTCGCTATCTTCCGGAATTAAACGGATAGAGGCAAACACAAAACAATACTCTAAAACAGCGGTCGGCAACCATTTACGGCCAAGAGCGCCACAATATAATCAAATAAAGAATCCATAGTGAATTAAAAAATGCTGAAAAGTTCATTTTCCATGTAATTGGTAGGTAAATGAGCACAAAGGCCAGCTAATGTACTGGATGTATTACCATCCGCATAAAGCGGTCATGGACACCGAAATCTTATGATTCCTTATTAAGAAAAACAAGAAAATCTCGAATGAGTTGCCCACCCTGAGGCCTAAGATGGAATGCCTCTGTGCCAGTAATTTCACTGGTAGTTTCAAAGGTCTGTTCGAGCCGTTTGTTTGAGATAATTTTTGTGGAGGTCTATTAGGTATTATTTTCTACTTTGAAAGTTGTCCAATCATGTGAGTAGGGGCCGCAAGTGGAGAGCTGTCAGGCCGCAGGTTGCCGACCGCTGTTCTAAGATATTAATTTTAACTAACTTATTGTTATTGATTGTGAGTATGAAAATTAAAAAGATTTAAAACAGGATAATAATCAAAAATTTACCATACTTAGTAGGTACCTAACACAGATCCTACTAATATTATAAACGCGAAAGTTTGTAAGTATCGATGGATGTTTTTTACACGTAAAAACTACTGAATGGATTTTAATGAAACTTTACCATTATATAGCTTATACATCAGAATAACACATAGGCTACAATTTATAAAGATATTGTGTATATAAGCTACTCGAAATACTAATCCTGCGCAGACGAAGTCGCGGGCACCAGCTAGTGATTTGATACAACGATAACTTTAATACTTTCATTTAATAACCCCTCTGGAGTAAACTCCAAATCTAGTTAGACAAAGTTTAAAGTTAAATTAACTCGCGCAGGACTGGCAGCGTTACTACGACGACCCGAACAAGGAGCGTCTACTGAACGTGATATCGCTCGAGTTCTCTCACACGCGGCTCGAGAACTACGTGCAGGCGCCGCGGATCGTGCGGCTCATCGACTGGGTCGAAGTCGTGTGGCCGAGGCATTTGAAGGACCAGCAGGTGAGTTACCTTAGTAACCCAGGATGAATATGTGGTCCGCAGAGGGCTTAGACAGGGTAGACAACAAAAAAAGTTATTTGACATTGCTAATAACGGCATGCGTTAGGGCAAGGGTAATCGACATTTTGCCTGTATGAATGTGCATTTTGCACGTGTCTATCAAATCAAACGACCGACTGGGTCGAAGTCGTGTGGCATTTGAAGGACCAGCAGGTGAGTTACCTTAGTAACCCAGGCTGAATATGTGGCGTCCGCAGAGGGTTGAGACAGGGTAGATAACAAAAAAGGTTATTTGACTTTGGTAATAACGGCATGCGTTAGGGCAAGGGCTATAGACATTTTGCCTGTATGAATGTGCATTTTGCACGTGTCCATCAAATCAAACGACCGACTGGGTCGAAGTCGTGTGGCCGAGGCATTTGAAGGACCAGCAGGTGAGTTACCTTAGTAACCCAATTTTTATCATTACAACCATATTACAACTAAGGATATTTGGACTTTAACAACAACCGTATGTGCTCAATGTTTTAATTTTTATATGAGAATTTTTCATTACAATTTGATGAAATGACAATTTATTTCATCAATGTCATCGTCATCATTTCAACCGAAATACATCTATTGCTGGACATATACTAGGCTTTCCTCAAGACCCGCTACATAAATTATGTTCCTTGCATAGTGCAATCCAATGTATTAAATGTTTATATATTTTTTTTCCCTTCAGACGGAGTCTACAAACGCTTTGGACGACATGATGTATCCCAAAGTTCAAAAATACTGCCTCATGTCAGTAAAGGGCTGCTATACAGACTTCCACATTGATTTTGGCGGCACTTCGGTGTGGTATCACATTCTGAGAGGTAAGCAGCAGTACAACATAACTTAGAAGCCGAGCGGAGAAGCAGTTAAGCCGTTGACGCAGAGTCTATTTTGCTTAATCCACGCGCCTTCTAATTTGTGGAAACCTGTAAAACATAGGTGTAAATATAATCACTTCTAGATTTAGACATTTGACATTTCATGTTGGTGCTGTTCTGAGTTTGAAATTAGTAGAATTTATGATCAGGCGACTTTATTAAAATTCTATCGTCTACGCAATTTATAACGGGAGCTCACATTGATTTCTTCTTCTTCTCTTTAAATAATGGCTTCTGTCTATGTGCAAGACAATTTCGCCAGTGTCAAGTAATTGGCCTACAGGCCGAACAGATAAATCAAGTAAAAATGGGCAAGCTCAACAAACGTCAACCATCTTGGACGAGTTGGACGACGTCCATTCCACATTTATTTTCAGACTGGCTTTTTCCCACCACTTCGTATATCATTTACAAGCTTTTGCCCGCGACTTCGTCCGAGTGGAATTCAGTTATGCGTTTTTCCGGGATAAAAAGTAGCAAATGTCCCCCTCCGGGACTTCAACTAACTTGAATTTCGTCGAAATCGGACCAGCGATTTAAGCGTGAAGAGGGCATTTATTTCGCATATTAGCTCTTATTGATATGTTCGTAATATTAGTAGCAGCCATACGGTGAAGTTTTGTAATTCGTATAATTATAAACACTTCCATTAAAATTTTAAAAACTTCATCGTAACATTCTAAATATCCTATATAACAGACCAACTTAATTTTAGTCAGAAGCATTACCGTCACTCCCTTTGTTTTCCAACTACAAACTCGTAAAATATACTTACCTACTATTACATTGTTAATGTGATTAATTATTTTCCAGGCGCCAAAGTATTCTGGCTTATACCGCCCACGGAGAAGAATTTACAGCTTTACGAGAAGTGGGTGCTTTCGGGAAAACAGTCCGATGTGTTCTTCGGAGACACCGTTGAGAAATGCATTCGGGTTCATGTAAGTCTTTAAACACTAATTACTTTTTACAAGAGTCTTTCATTAACTGCAACTACACCTAATTAGTTGAGTGAATTACATTAGTCAAAACGATTAGCTATAAAACTGCTGCGGCCTGTCATTTGACATTGGCCGTAGAGAAAAATACATAATTTAATTGGAAGAGATCGTTTAAGGTTTTCGTGGTGGTCTAGTGGTTCCACCTACCGCCTCTCATTCAGAGGGTTGGGGGTTCGATTCCGGCTCGCATCTCTAAGTTTACTTATTTGCGAAATTCAATTTGAATTTACCACTGAGCTTTTCGGTGAAGGAAAACATCGTGAGGAAACCTGAACGCATCTGCGAAGTAATTCAAAGATGTGTGTGAAGTGCCCAATCAAACTATAGCCCAAACCCTCTCGTGATGAGAGGAGGCCTGTGCCCAGCAGTGGGACTCTAATAGGCTGTAGTAGTAGTAGTAGTAGTAGTTTAAGGTTAAGTTCGCCTGTTCTCTACTGTTTATTATTTTTGTATTATCTTTTTTTATTAATTACTGACAGAGGCAGTTTGCTCGTTTGCCTACCAATAACATGAAAAAAACGTTATTTGTTTATGGTGTTTAAATAATGAAATTGTATTGTGTTACAGCTGCAAGCAGGCCACACATTCTTCATTCCAACGGGATGGATACACGCGGTATACACTCCAAGCGACTCTTTAGTCTTTGGTGGAAACTTCCTCCACCAGTTTGGCATCGAGAAGCAACTGAAAATAGCACAGGTCGAAGATGTCACTAAGGTAAACTAAATATTCTTGTGTGAACTATATTACTGCCATAACTCAGGTAATTTTTACTGCAAAATTCGCAATGAAATTCGATAAATTGCCCGTGTAAAGAATAACGATAACATTATGCAATCTCAGAATCGAAGGTCGGGAAAACGCTACTTTCGTCACTAGCCTCGTTTCGTTAGATTAGGACGTTTCTTTTATTTTAATCGTGTTTCCTAAAATGTGTTATTTGTAAAGGTCGGTCTTCCCCGGTCCGATCTAGACGTGACTACTGGGTTGTTTCAATCGGCGGAACCATTAACTGGATGGGATGGTTTTATTATGGCATCGATTGCTAACAATTGAACTATGTAATTTGGTATGGATATAGACTATACATGGGAATGAAACATCACTGCCTACTGCCCGGTGATTCCAGTTATATGCTAGTATTGATCAACCATACCACCCTATTACGTCCCACTGCCTTTGGCTTCTCGTCTTGAAAGCGTCTGTCTAAGTCATAGCCCCCACGCAGTGTAGATTCAGATTGAGCTACCCAGCCGCATTTTAGTAAGTCATATACAGTTATCGGATTTTACGGTGTCACACGATGGGATATTTTAATATTGAAATAACCAACGTCCTGGGACCTCGTTAAAAATGCTTATGTTTGAAATAAATTACGTGTAGTGTTGGTTGTAATTGGATTCTGCCGTAATAAAAAAGAGCTTCTGTTAAATAATAAAGACTGGTATTATTAAAATCAGTCATATACATAGTAATTAAAACTTGTTACTCGCTAAATGTAATAAAATCGGGAACTAATTAAACACCATTAGTCCCGAAATCCCATGGCATTTCCATATGGCGCCGTAAAATCCGATCACTGGTCATATAGTCAGATCTCGTTTCCAGGTCCCCCAGAAGTTCCGCTACCCGTTCTTCACGGAGATGCTCTGGTACGTGCTGGAGCGGTACGTGAGCGCGCTGCTGGGGCGGTCGCACCTGGCGCCCGAGGGGCAGCCCCCGTCGGCGGCGCCGCGCGAACATGTGCACCTGACGCAGAACGAGCTGCACGGACTTAAGGTGACGATTTTTATGACTCAAAGGCATTAAGAGGGTTTATTTTATCACGAAAGCTATTTCTCTATTTTCATTTATTTATCTATATTACTGAGTGAAAACAGGAATAATCACTCTGTAGTCGACTAAAATATTAATTACTAGCCGTTGTCCGCGACTTCGTCCCGTTTAGACTGAATTTGGGTACTCGATGATACTATGGTTATAGTGATAGAAATATTGAAAGAACTGGTCCGACCCGTAGAAAACCCGTTCCCGTAGAAATATCGGGATAAAAGGCATCCTATGTTAGAGCCTGGGATCGCAAACTATCTCCATACCAAATTTCATCCAAATCGGTCCAGTCGGTTCGACATGAAGGAAGGACAAACAAACACACCTGCGCATTTATAATATTACTATACATTTCCATTCCAGGCGATTGTCATGTACTTACACCAGCTACCAGCAGCCAGAAAGTCAGTTCCAGAGCTCCTCACGGACCCCATAGCACTGGTGAAGGATGTTCGCACGTTAGTCGAGCAGCACAGACACGACAAACAGCATCTGGCGATCACTGGCGTGCCAGTGTTGAAGGGTGAGAGAATTCAATGATTTGTTCCTCAATATTTAGAGAAAAAAAACATTTTTTTTGTGAAAATCATCACCACCGCCTATAACGTCTCACTCCTGGACAGAGGCCCCTCTTGTAATAGAGCTATTTATGTATTTACTGCGCAACTGTACTTTCAGATAATTAAAAGATCTCA
>OZ020292.1:4441263-4485665 GCA_963971205.1 Aethes cnicana
AAGCATTGCGCGACGCCAACCGCTGTCGTTAGGCCTTGAATGGTGCCACCTCGCTCGGCGTCAGCTAGCCTGGTAAATACTGTTTTAATTGTGAAAAAGTAAATGAAAAATATTCATAGTTATGCGGTAAGAGGGTTTACTCCCAAAGCTGGCAACGTCGCAAATAGCTGTCAAATATTTCATTGTATTCATTAATTTATGAATATTACTGAATGAAAATATGAATTGTCGCTCTATGGTTGAATAAAACATCAAGTATGGATTGCAACAATTATCCTGGGAACATGAAATGTTTAGGATTACGGAAGTACTATCTTTTGAAAACTTTCCATCGCATTTTCCATGCGTTTTAATGTAATCTTATCATTTGAATGCTTAACCAACTAATATAAAACGAGACGCGTCATTCAACCATAGAATTATAACTTCTTCTTTAATTCAGTAATATTGAGAAATTAATGAAAACAGCGAAACTTTTGACAGCTATATGCGACGTTGCCAACTTTCAGGATAAACCTATATACTATCAGGATAAACTTTCAGGAGTCTATTGCGTCCTAAAGTACAGTAGTGCTGGTACTTCTCATTTCTTTTTTTTTGTCGTAATGCAATGAGTGTTACCGCGAGTAAAAAGTCCACTGAGAGCCCTACTGGCGTTGGTGTCCAAGGCAGCATTGACCATTTTGCGCAGATTGACATTGACAGCTACACAACCTCCTAACTAACCACCGTCTCGAACGTAGTCTCCGACGCCAGTGGCGTCCGCTGGTCAGCAAAAATACAGTGTCTTGCAACTTGAGAACATAATTTTTATTTTTTTGTCCGCAGGCTCCTAGCCCGTCTGCCGGCGCTCCGCTCGCTGTCGCTGGCCGGGTCGCCCGCGGAGGCGGCGCTCGCGCTGCGCTCGTCGACGTGCCCGCCGCTGACGTCGCTGGACCTGTCGTTCGCGCGGTGCCTGGACGACGCCAAGCTGCGCGGCATCCTCGCGCCGCCCGAGAACGCGCGGCCCGGCGGCGGCGCGCGCACCGGCGCCGAGCCCTCGCGCCTCGCCGCGCTCGCCGTGCTGCGCCTGCCCGGCACGGACATCACCGACGTCGCCATGCGATACGTCGTACAGGTAAGGCCCGGCTCGCCCGCATCTCCGCCCAGTACCCTTGTCACCCCGAGAGCTGACGTCCCGCCAGCGCGCTGCGGCGGAGCTTCGTTGCCGTCTTGCTCTGCACTCAGCTCTGTACGACTCTGGCAGCTCTCACACTGCTCGGCGCGATGATGAAAGTCTTATTTGAATACCTATTACTATATTCTTTTATTATTTTAGCAATATCATCTCTTTTTACGTATTTTTTTTATTAGTTTATTTATTGATCATTTTTTTAAGTTTGTTTTTTTTTTCTATGTTCTTTGTCGTTCGTGTGGTCACTTAGGGGTCACTGAAAATCTTCAGCGTTCTGGCATTATGCTGAGTGGCACCCTGTTTGATACCGTTCGGCACAGAGTTTTTATGTAGTTTTATTTTCTTTCTGTGCTTTTTTCTCATGTATTAACATCTGTGTTCGTTTGTATCTCTGTTTCGTCCGATTGTCAATAAATGTATTCTATTCTATTATATATATGAACCATTTTCATAAAAGTTATAGCACGACACATCTTAGAAGGCGCGAGGCGAAGGACGTAAGCCGTTGACGCAGAGCCTATTACGGCTCGGCCACAACTTCGCGCGATTGCGGCAGCGGTGGGCATTTTACTGACACAGCGCGCGACGTTTGCTAACCGATGCGTGGCGGGCGTCAAGTTGGCGCAATGTGTCCGTTAAACGCTCGCCGCAGCCGCGCGAAGTCGTGGCCCAGCGGTTATTGCTTAGTTAATGCACGCGTCTTCTAAGTTGTGTAAACCTGTACTACTGCTTGCAGGCGTTGCCGAAACTAGTCGAGCTGGACGCGTCATCGTGCGCACGGCTGACGGACGCGGGCGCGGCGCAGCTGGCGCACCACGGGCTGCAGCGGCTGTCGCTCGGCGGCTGCCGGCTGCTGACCGAGGCCGCGCTCGACCACCTGGCGCGCTGCCCCAACCTCGTCCGGTAACACTCCACTACACTGAGACAAACATTTTTTCAAATGTATAGTTCCACGATCACCATATAAGCCAGTGTCCCAAGCCTCCTCCATCAATCATCATCAAGAGGCTAACGCCCTTTTCACATGAACACGATCACGGCACGGTCGCCGTGCCCGTGTAATGCAGTAATGTATGCAAGCATAACCTATTCCTAACACTAATTCCGTCTACAGGCTGGACCTCCGACACGTGCCGCTCGTGTCGACACAGGCGGTAATCAAGTTCGCCGCCAATTCGAAACACAACCTGCACGTGCAAGACGTCAAGTTGGTGGAGCTTCGGAAAACCTGATCCGAGGCCGAACCGCCGGAGTCGGCGGAGCCAGCCCCGGCCGCGCCGGACGAGTGACTGACAGTGATAGTGAAACAGTGATACTCGATAGCACGGGACGTTCGGTTTACGCAGCCATACAGATATGCTAAAGCAGGACACAAATTATAAGGCGCGTGGCGAAGCACTTGAGCCGTTGACGCAGTCTTATTGTTGCTTAAACCACGCGCCTTCTAAGTTGTGTAAACCTGTACCACCATTACCACCACTATTTACGTCGCACTGCTGGGCACAGGCCTTTCATTACGAGAGGGTTTGGGCTACAGTCTGTCTCCACGCAGACCCAGAGCGGATTAGGGGCTTCATACACATCCTTGATTTATACACCAGATATGCTTCATGAAAGTCAAATATACTCTCATTGGTTGTAATGCACCAGTGCCAGCCACCCATCGCAATTTTAATAAACACGACTGATTTTTAACCGAACTACGATTCAGTTTATAAGCATTTTCATGTGGTCGCTAAATCGCCTCTGCCTTGATAAGGGTTAAAAAGTCGAGTGTCATGTGACTTTCATGAAGACATTTCGCTACAGGTTTCTTTAAAGACCCACTTGTACAGCGACAAAAGCAGCTTGTCCTTTAAAAAAAAGTAAACCATGTAATCAGTGATATACTGATATACCAAACTTTAGCTACTCATTTTTCGTATTTGGTATGCTACTTTTGACGCTGACCTTATCAAGCAGATTTAGAGCTGGCACTCATTCTATGATCAGGCTATGATGACGTAGGTATTAAGTTTGTGTTAACCCCTGAT
Source organism: Aethes cnicana (assembly GCA_963971205.1). Lineage (NCBI taxonomy): Eukaryota > Metazoa > Arthropoda > Insecta > Lepidoptera > Tortricidae > Aethes > Aethes cnicana. The sequence continues at coordinate 4,444,471 of OZ020292.1, forward strand.
TTTAAGTTAGGCCTTAACTCTGGTTGATGCAAGTGAGTCTGGTCTGGCCAAATTTTAACAAAGCGTTTTTACGTAATCTGAAAACACAGTTATGATTAGTCAAGCAGTCTACTTTTGAAATGTTAGTGAGGATACAGTTATTTTTAGAGATAATCTAATTTATATTTGTATCCCTCACTTGCTCACTATAATGTTCAACATACAGACAGACCATTTTTTGGATAAAGGTTTAAATGCATTCAATGAAATCATACACATGAATGACTGAAACTTAGTAATTAGAAACCTTGCAAAATTCGTTAAGTATACAAATTACTTGTGTAATGGTATTTTAATACAGAAATACATATTTAAAAATGATTCATTTCTAAATTAAACATTATCACGCTTAACATATCAAAGACGTCCTGGGCTATTGACAGTGAGGTGGTAAGTTAGATGTAAATCAAACAAAGACTTGATTTTAAGCCTATTTGGTAAATTTGAAGTGATACGATTTCTAAATAAATGATAGAAATGTTGTTTTAGACGTTGTCTTGTAGGGATAGTTTAACCACAACGTGATTTTTCTGGCAGTGAGCAAATATGAGGCCAATAACTTTCCATTCATTCATTCATTCTATAAGGAATTTTTTGACACATGACATTCGTATATGGTCATTGTTGAATACCACTGCTAGATAAATGTATTAGTGTGTTTTACTGGGGTGACTCAATCAATAACACCTGAGAATGTTTGTAAACATATGTATATGTTCTAATTTTCTCGATTTTATAATTTGCAATAACAGTGCCAACATATAGGTAGTTGCTATATGAATCAGCACGTATTTCATTGCACAATCAAATATCTATATCTATATTTAAAGTTGAGTAGTATTAATTTTATTGCAAACTGTTGCATTGGTATCTATTATATTTTATTGTTGGTTTTATGTTTGACGACCATAGCCTACTTGGTTTCTGAGGAATTCAATAAATTGTTGACTTAACCTTGGTTCAAGTAAAGGCAACAAGTATTAATGAAGGTATGTTCGTGCTTCGTGAATCGTAACCAATCATCTATATATATATAAATGAATTGCCGTGCGCTAGTCTCGCTTAAACCCGAGAACTGCTGGGCCGATTGGGCTGATTCTTTTCTGTTTTATTGTCTGTGATTCAGGGAAGGTTTAGAAAAAAATAGGAAAGAATCTCAGGACCAGCTAATAAATGAAAATCATGTTTAAACATACCCTTTTAGTACTGCGAATAGAAAGGGTTCCTAGTCTCGGTTATATCACGAACGCACACCCAGCACAGTAATGTATTCAAAAATGGATCTCCGAAATCCTTACAGTTATAGGATTTCTCGAAAAACTCCGTTCGTATGCTTTCAAATGTCGATTCAGCAATACCCGTTTTTTGTAAATACTAAAACGATTATTTATTTCGCACTCTTTAATAGGAAGAATTATTTTAGGTTCATGACAATTCTAAGTGCTTAGGTTGTATTTTTCTTAGTTCTAGTCGCTTTTTAGGTTTAAGCTATTATTATATTATAATTATAGATGTTATGCTTGACTGTGACCGAGAAAATACACGGATATTCATGATTTCTCAAGTGTAATAAAATTCAGAGGCTAAATATAAAATTACGTTTTTATTTTTACTGACACTTCAATTTATAAAGCTTGCTAGGATAAAGTGGACACAATAAAAGCTGGTGCGAATATTTAACGTTAACGGACAACTTAAGATTAGTTTTTATAGCGATTGGTCGTAATTGTATTGATGTCAACTGACTCATTAAAATGCATTTTATAACAACAGAGAAACTATCAGTATGTTAGAATGTAAGGTCCGACTACGGTCACAGCCGGCGAGGTCGGAGGACCGCCTATAGGTTTAGCGTAGGAAGAAATAAAATTAGGAGTAATTACGGTATATAACACTTGTCAAACTTGAAACAATATTATTTCATCAACAGTATTTGTACCCTTATTAAGGTATCAGGGAAAATCAAAAGCTCCATTTAACCCGTCCGCCTTGGGCAGAATTCAAAAATAAGATCTCATCGACAGAGGGGCGCCGGAGGCAGCTGGCTTTGTTGTACGCGCACGCTTATTGGCCCTTCAGTCGTAAACATGCGCAGAAATCCCCTCTACTTTTGCTCACCGCTCAAGTTATGGGCCGCGACCTGTATGCGTTGTCAATTTGTGCTTTCCAATTTTTTATTTATAAATAACTAGCCGACTAGCCGATGCCCGCGACTTCGTCCCGCGTAGTCTTAGAACTTGCGTACCTATAGATGGTTATAGTTATGGAAGTATTTAAATAACTGGTTTGACCCGTGGAAAACCCGTTCCCGTGGAAATTTCGGTATAAAAATATTAATTGTACAAAATTTAGCATCAACTTTCAGTAAATTTGATTGTTTTACATTATGATTTTTCTGTGTACCTAAGTCTTGCAGTGTCTTTTCAAAGTGTGCTTTCAACTACCAACTAGTGGTTTAGTTCTAAGCGAATCATTAATTTACTCAAGGTTAGGAGCTGGGCTCAATAATGCACCTTCTGTTTATTCCTTCATTCATAATACACTTAATTTCATTGCTGTTGATTGTAGTAGGTTATTCGTTCATGCAAATACTTTTGTACTTACTATAAATTTTCAGTTTGACAAGTGTTTTATATCACAAGCTAACTGTAAATAGTTAGCGTAAGTCGTTATCGAGTAACATTTGTACTTGAAATAGGCTCTAGAAATATTGAGCTAGTTTCTAAGCATTGTGTGCCTCTGTGAATAGAGAATTATTGGAATAGACATGAATCGTTGATAAAATTTATAAAATATACGGAGAAATAGTAATGATTATTCACTCACGTCGGAATTGGTAAAAGTGAATAATATTTCGAGAAAAAAAATCTAGTTTTCTAAGGCGCCTTTATGCGAGATTTTTTAAATCAATTTGAATGAAGATTTTTTATATTTGCTCGCATGAGGTCGCTCGTTGGTTCGCCGCGGTGATATTAAAGCCAATGGCTAGGTTAGAGGGTAGCGATAATGGACGTTCAGAGCCGAAACATGTATCATTGGTTACCATAAGCACTCATAGTATTTGAAATAAATATTTACAATTAATTTCCTGTTTTATTTTCGTAGTGTGTAAGCCAACGCGTGTTTTGATTGGGCACAATCGCATATCCATATCGCGACTACACTACTGGGCTCTCAGGCCTGCCCACAAAATAATTGATAGATTTTGATCAGGGCAGTTTGGAACAATTGAGAACATTTTTTTTAACACGGCTATTTTATTAGCTAGTTAAAAAGTAGAGAAAAATTAAAGACACGTATTTTTTCTTTTTTTTTCGTAAGACGTCAGTTTCATATATAAAATAAAAATTAAAATGCGCATCATTCTAAAAGGGCGTAAGGACATATTAATAAATAGTTACTAGCGTAAGTCAAAAATGACGTAGTAGCACTTCCTGCGCATACTTATAGTTCTGCGCGTAGCGTCCGCTCTTTAGCGAGAGAACTAAAACACGATTTTCTCAAAAAGTATTGAACGAAAAAGTCTGAAACTTTTGATTGACTCCTTTAGGTAAAGATACCGAAATGGTTATCGAATTACGCCCTACTAAAATTAAGAAATGTAATTTTTGTTACGCCTTAGTATAGTTATATTGGGTATATATATTTTTTTCACGATATTCTCGCCTAAGATCGACCAATGTTCTAACTTATTCACCGTCTTGTGATTTACGCCAGGTTCATATATACAAAAAAAGGCGTTTTGTGGATATAGGAGTTAGTTCCGGAGTTAAAGGTCGCGGGAACGCGGTGGATGCGAGTGCCATAGGACCGGTCTGAGTGGTGCGCCTTGGGGGAAGGCCTATGTTCAACAGCGGACGTCTTTCGGCTGAAATGATGATGGGGTTAGTGGATTGCTGCAAGCTGCTGTAAGTGTGCAAGCCTAATAAATAAAATTCGAGAAAAGTTACACACATACCGCCATCTGTTGGGTCTTTTGTGATGTATGCTTGGTAGGTAGCAATAGAAACGAACGATGGGTGTCGCTGTCGTGTCTCGTAATGTATGACTCCACCCATAGAGGGAGCTAGTAGTTTGACGCTTTCTGATTTTGTACTTGTACCTGCTTGTACCAATTACTGAAAAATTTGGTACTCATTTATTTATTTTGTATTCTTTCTGACGATCTCAATGTGAAATTCTCTTATTTTGACATGTAAAATATGCTGTAATTTGGATATTGAGAAATAAATGTATGTCTGTATCTAAACTATGTCAACGGTGGATCTCATGGTGGATCTTGAAGCGGAAACTTTTTTGTAGTTTTTCAAACTAACTACTTATTAGGTACTTACTAGCTTCTGCCAGCGACTTCGCACGCGTGGAATTCGGTTATCGCGTTCCTGCGGGAACTATGCGTTTTCCCGGGATAAAAAGTAGCCTACATCCTTTCCCGGGTAATTATCTCCATACCAAATTTCATCTAAATCTGTCCAGCGGTTGAAGACGTGCGTACGACAGTCAAGTACCTACCTACTACAACATCCTTGATTAAAAAAAATAAGCATTTCATTTTCACAGTGAACTCTGCCTGAGAAGGAAATTACTAAATAAAGATCCTTTCCGACCCTACGTACCTATCTAACAACTCCGCAGAGTCCTCCTATTTCTTTTTCAACACGCACTCTCCCCTATCAGCCGAGAGGCGTCGAGATTAGTCTAGAATCCAATTACATTTTCCAAATTTCCCATTTTTCCCAGGCGGGGTTCAAAGCTCAGCGAAAATTATTTTCTTCGCCCCCAAGAAATGAAAAATAAACGTGTCTCGGGAGGAGCGACAACAAGAAAGCTTGTCGCGCGAGCGAGTAGGAAGATCAGACAAATTCTGAAGAGTGAGCAGGATAGTGATACCAGTGCTCCCTAGCGGGATTTCTTTTTTTTCTACAGAAGGCTGTGACTTCAATTGCAAATGAACCAAGCGGCCTGAAGTGCAAACTTTGCTTGCGGGCACGGCGCTCTTAGGTGACAAGAAAATAGGTAAAGGAAATGGAAGCTTTAAATTGAACTGGGTCGCTGTGCGTGCTCTCGCTGTTTACTTTGAATTTATGGCGTTCCTTTTCGAAAATGGTTTCCCCGAGAACATGATCCGGAGAGGAGCTGACGGTGGCAAACGTGATCCTACTTTATTGACCCTATAAGTAGTAATAGCATAGCTGTCAGGGAGTAGAAAATCTGTCTTTTATGAGGCCTTGCACTGGATTTTACTTCATACGTGATCTCGAAAATTTTAGAAATGCTCACATAACGGACATAGGCCCGGTTCCTATATCCACGAAACGCCTCGTTTTGCCTACGGACGGTTGATTTTTGACATTTGTTCCATAGATAATCTGTCAAATTTTAACCGTCCGTAGGCGAAACGAGGCGTTGTTTGGATATAGGAACCGGGCGTTAGTTGTAAATGCCATCAGATGGAAGCGAAGAAGTTGATCATAGGGGCTCTATTCGAAAAGTTACATAAGGAAAGTGAACTTCCATATCCCTACCGTCAAAGCGAAATTGAACTTTGAATCTACCTAATTAAGGTTCGGTTTCAACATTGTGACGCTTTTACGGTAGGGATATGGAAGTTCCCTTTCCCTATGTAAGGTTTCGAATAGAGCCCCTGACCACGAAACTATTGTCAAGAGTCAAGACGTTGAGTCCATATTCACATATTTATGATCGCCTCGTCCGCTTGGATCTGGTGACTGCAGTATGAAGACTTTTGGTGACTTTGATGAATACCATAATCATTGTACTTGTCAGCAGTGCTGCGTCAGACAGATGGCGCTCAAGTGACCAGTTTATGTGACTTTATGGCATACCCATTACGTTTAGTAATATTATGTTGATGCGATAAAAATGTTCCCACTTGCTTACTGCGGTCGAGGGGTGATTTATGCGATTAACTTTATTTTACCAACCTTGACTATTGTTGTAGATTAGGCCATTATTTTGCTTCCAAAATAGTATATTGTGTGACTAGGGAGCAAAATGGCATATTTTACCGCAGGTTACGGATTGAATCCAGAGCGACGCGAAAGATTCCAGAATAGAATCCCGAGCGGAGTGAGGGATTCCAACGTGGAATCTTGAGCTAGCGAGGGATTCAAGCTATGTAACCCAAGGTTTAAATAATTTTTCACCTCAGCAGCTCGAACAAGTAGACTTTGCTGTCAGAAATTAGTGAGCAAAATCGTGTTTGTTTCACTCAGTGAGACAAAGTATTTTTTTAATTTGTTTTTTTTTAAATCCTTTTATGCAGAAATGGAGAGGGAGTAAAATCGCATTTTGCTCCCTCTAAACGGGGAGCAAAGTACTCCTTTTCGAATAGGAGGAGTGAAAACAGTATTTATTATTCAGCTATTATTTATAACTACTTAGCTATTTACCATGGTGTTCAAACTTGGCAGTTCCCGCGGATGGAATCGCTAGAATTTCCGATTCCACGCGGCCGAAGTCTCGGGCAGAAGCTATTTTTTATATTGCAATCATTTTATATAAAACTCTTCTATTAGGTTACTGACTACTGATAACACACAGCCGAAACTACTGCTCGTAGAGAACTGAAATTTGGCATGTAAGTTCCTTGGGGAGTTTGGGGCTGCAAAGAGAATTATGTATCTGGAAATTGAAAAAAAAACCCAGGATTCTGCATGTTAATGATTCGCAGATACGAAGTCGCGGGCAAAAGCTTACTTGTGTCTCTATTAAAGCAGCTCTTATATGTTTAGTTAGATGTGGGAAGCTTTGCTATGTTTAGTTAGATGTGGTTAGCTATGTTTAGCCAGAGCCCGTATCGCGGCGCACGCGACGCCGTCGGAACCGCTGACAGTGACGCGTCCGTTGCAACTGTACCTACCTACCAGTACACTGGAACACGCAACACTTTCAGCTATTTCACATTTATTTTTAAACTTTAAAGTTTACCATGACCATGGTGGTGTGATGACGTGCAGAATTGTACAAGATATACATATCATACATACTTATGAATATAATATAGCTGTAAATAGAAAATATTTAAGTTTTAAAATTGCTGTGCCCATCAGGGTCCACGATGATCTGTATATTAAGCTAAATACCACCTACGCCTGTAACACATGGATGCAATAAGTTTCAAGTCGGTAGGTCATTTAGTTCCGAAGTTAAACGAAAGCAAAGTTTCGCATTTATGACACTCACTCATTCATGATCATAAAAATAGAACTAGTACTTCCCATAAACTCAGAGAGCTGAAATTTGGTACAGAGTTAGGGTTTAATGGCCACATAAAGGGAAAACTATAAAAATTTGGATAATTGAAGATCTGGAGTACCTGGTGACCCTGATTAGAAAACACAAGAGCCCAACCAAACTATTAGATATATCTACTATACCGCCTTTACAAAAAATATTCAACTTGGTGGGCCGCATGTCAAAAATCGAAAGTCTGAAGTATCTGATGAAGAACCCTCAGCTGGTCTCAGCTGTATTAGAGATATGGTAATGCCCCCTTCTACTATTGGTACATAAAAAAATCGATTGTCAAAATTGCAAAAATCCAGCGTAGTGGGACACATCTTCTAATTGAAATTTTATCTAGCCTATAGCGTCCCACTGCTGGGCGAATGCCTCTACTTCTACTTTAAATACGCATATAAATAAAAAATACAACCGGCTAAGGCGTAAATACCGCGCCGATCATTCAGAAATTATACCGTCTAAATGAATAAATAGTGAACGCGAATGGGAAATACGAAAAACTGTTGCTACTGTACAAGAATCAGAACCGGAAAAAAAGAAAAGAAAGATTTGTAATAATAAAAAAAACTACTCCTAAAAAGAAAAAAAATGTGTCAAATAAGCCCACGTTTCTACAAAAAGAAGTGAAATCCCACCAAAAACATTTTTAAAAAACTAGCCAAGTCTCGATGGAGCTGCTTGTTTATCTCTAAAAAGTAATGAAATCTGGACAAAATCGTGCCGAGTCTAAGGTTCCTTACTGCGATTTCTTTATTATTATAGTTAATGATAAACAAGCAGCTCCATCGAGACTTGGCTAGTTTTTTACAGAATGTTTTTGGTGGGATTATGTTTACCAAATTATGAGTTGATTTGTTTAAGTCGTTTGTGAATAAAAGCGAAAGTATGTTTATATTAAAAGTCAAGAGCTGAGAAATAACCAAGAATAGACTCTGTGTCACAACGTAAGTGCTTCGGCGCACCCCTTATTAATTGTCCTGCGATACCTATGTTGGTTTCTTTTTAATTTCTTTTAAATTTAGTTTTTTTTGTGTTTAGGTACTTAGGTATATATGATTTTTTTTCTTTCTTCCTTTAGTCACTTGTGCAGGTGCCGGTGCGGCGCTGAGTGAGCGCTGAGTGGCGTGCACGCGACGCGGTCGCGCGCACGCACGGTGCAAACAAATTAGCAGCGAGATTCGCTCCAAACTGCTACTAAATCCTAATCCTTAGGGCTCTAATTGTAATTTTACACTCAACGGCAATTTTTATTGGGTTTATTGGGTATACGGGTAACTTTATATGGTAAATCCTATACAAAATGACCCGTTTTCATTGCTATTGAGTGTATTTATTAATGGCTTCCGCCGACGACTTCGTTCGCGTGGAATTCGGTTATTGCGTTCCCGTAGGAAATATACATATGTTTATCCGGGATAAATTGTAACTTATGCCCTTCCCCGGGACTGCAAATATCTCCATACCAAATTTCACCCAAATCGGTCCCAGATCGTTTAATAATCTACAAATCAAAAATATTAGCCGTAAGAAAGCAACCCTTAGCTTAGAATTATGGAGCACTGAGTTGGAAATGAAATATGAGGAAAGTGTATCAAATAGGAGGTGCGCGGTAATCGGCGCATGTGTCGCAGCCGGCAGATCATAGATATGGCAACATTATAAGTGCTGCCCGCTCGCCAAACCAGGGTGCGCGGTTTACCATGTTTAACTTTGATAGGTAGGTACTTACTTACTTTACGCTGCACGCTACGCTCGTCTCGCTTATAGCACTTTCCTCGTTTTATAGAGTTTTTTCGCATTGAGGTATTTTTTTATTATAGGTACATATTACTGGTAATGGTGTTGTGTAACTTGTGTATTGTGGATACCTATATGTGCCTATATCTATATCTTACTATGGTAAGTATGTGGTATGTTATTATATTAATGTGTGTGTGAGATAGGAGCTTACGTGTCGCCGGGTAAAATCGTCATGTCTACCGAAAGACGGTCACTAACATTAGACAGTAATTCGAGTATTTAAAAAAAAAATGTTTACATCACCCTTGGCCAGAAAGTTGGATTTTCTGCCCGCTACGCGGAGAGAAAATCTCACTTCTTGGCCAAGGCAAGACGTAAAACTTTTGACAAACCACGGGCGGAAATTCGTAAAGCCCCAGATCGCATATTTATGGCCGTCACCTTCGGTTCGGGCCACAGAAACCTGCGATCTGGGACATTTACGAATTCACCACCCTAGGTCTCTAATATACTATTGTTGCTTGTGTTGTAAATGTGTCTATTATTATCTGTTAGTTATATGTTTTTCTATCTTTATGTTAAATAAGCGTAGCTTTTCGTGCGTTTTCATTTCACCAAATGGAACGTTCCTAATGGCAGACCAGCGCTGGCGTGACAAATGCCAGCATATGCTGAGTGACCAATCACATTTTATTTCCTTTATTGCTTTAGTTACTTTTTATTTCATCTTTTTAGGGTTCCGAAGTCCACAAGGAACCCTTATAGTTTCGCCATGTCCGTCCGTCTGTCCGCACTATTGCTCGGAGATGCTTAGGTCTAGAGAGCTGTAATTTGGCATGAATATGCATATTAGTTACGGTGACAAAGTGGTACAATAAAATTTTGAAATATATTTTTTTATAGGGTACCTCCCCTACTCGTAAAGTGGGGATGTAATTTTTTTTTCTTGCGTACCCCATGTTGCGGCATATCGTTGAATAGGTCTTAAAAAAATATTGTGGGTTTGTTAAAACCATTTTTTGATTAAGTGATGCGTTTGTGAAATATTAAGTTTTAAAGTGATATTTTTTGTTAGAGTCACGTGTCCCCCCCCCCCCCTGCCAGCTAAATGGTGGTATTTGGATGGCTGAAAAAAATCACGGTTGTGGCATATATAACGTAGTTGAAAGAAAAACTATCAGAGCTAAGTAGGCTGTACAAACTTACGAGTAATAGTCGACCAACTTATAATGATGATTTTTCTCGAGCGGCAGGGGCGTCGGGCGGGCACGTCATACCACAGGCTAGCTAGATGCTAATAAGTCTTAGAAAGGTACTGTGGGCATCCTCAACTTCGGAACCCTATAATTTGCGCGTGGCCCGACACGCACTTGGCCGGTTTTTTATACTATAAGAGGGCAAATGTGCGGACGAGCTATTTCCTTGATGGGAGGTAGTCTCGTCACCTATTACGCATTTGTCACAAATAAATGTTTTATTTGTTTCTTAAATTTTGATAGGTGCTTTTAAAAATGCCGTGGTGGCCTAGTGGTTCGACCTACCGCCTCTCATGCAGAGGGTTCGATTCCGGCTAGCACCTCTAAGTTTACTTATGTGCGAAATTCAATTTGAATTTACCACTGAGCTATTACGGTGAAGGAAAACATCGTGAGGAAGCCTGCACGCATCTGCGAAGTAATTCAACGATGTGTGTGAAGTCCCCAATCCGCACTGGGCCCGCGTGGGGACCATAGCCCAAACCCTCTCGCGATGAGAGGAGGCCTGTGCCCAGCAGGATGCAAATAGGCTGTGCTAGTGCTAGCTAGCTTTTAAAAACCTCGCACCACAATCCGTCGCACGCGCCGCCCTCGCGCGTATTCCCTCACGTTATTATGGCCTACTGAGCCGGCTAACGAAACCGTCTCCCCCGGGCCGCGGTAAATAACCAACTACCCGCCATCAATCTTTAATTCGTTGGCTGAAATTTGGGATTCGTATGACATAATTAAGAGCAGAATTAAGCTTTTTTTTCGAGGTAGGTATCTAAGAGGATCTGGAGTGGCGTCCGCGAACCGGTAGACGAGCTGTCGGTAGGCCTCCAACAAGATGGAGTGACGACCTTGTAAAGGTCGCGGGAGCGCGGTGGATGCGAGTGGCACAGGACCGGTCTGAGTGGCGCGCCTTGGGGGAGGCCTATGTCCAGCAGTGGACGTCTATCGGCTGAAATGATGATGATGATGATGAGGTATCTATCTAATGACCCTAAAAAAATTCCCGAAAGCAACTTCGTATAATATTTTTTACATCACCCTTGGCCGTAAAGTGGGATTTTCTGCCCGCTACGCGGAGAGAAAATCTCACTTTTTGGCCAAGGCAAGACGTAAAACTTTTGACAAACCACGGGCGGTAATTCGTAAAGCCCCAGATCGCATATTTATGGCCCTCACCTTCGGTTCGGGCCACAGAAACCTTCGATCTGGGACATTTACGAATTCACCACCCTAGGTCTGTAATGTACTACCTATTAAATCTTTTTCAACGTTTTTCTAAAGTTTCTTGCTTATCGAATATAGATTAAAAAAAAACTCTAGGTACCTACCTGCCTACTCACTTGTACTTGTTAGTGAGAAAGTGATCTTTTTGGTAGGATAATATTTAAAAAAAATACAGTTTTTTTCATGAATCGGTTGTCATCTTAATTTTTCCTTGCATAGTCATTTCATTTACAATGAATAAGGCTAAAAATAATCAAATCATTTTTGTTCCTATAAATAGATAGTTGACCTCACGTTTACTTACTCGACGCGGAGTAACCCGTCCTAATTATATACATATAACCTCCTTAATATTGAAGTCCACTCTCCAACCCCTAAACCGGTTATGATTATAAACACCCGGAGGTGTCAAAATACTCCCCCGACGCGACGGTCAAGTTCAATTTGAGTTTAGACGGCATCAGAGATATCTGAGCTAACAAGGTTATCATAAATATCTGAACAATACCTTTTTTCCAAGACGTTAGAGTGCATGATTAGATAATTATGGTCACCCTTGTTTGTTCAGATATAATCTGATGGCGAATGTACTATTTTCATTATAGTTTATGAAACTGTGAAAATCCTGTTTTGTATATCCGTAGAATAGACCTTACTGTATAGCACGACACAACTTAGAAGGCGCGTGGATTAAGCAATAACAGACTCTGCGTCAACGGCGTAAGTGCTTCGCCGCGCGCCTTCTAAGTTGTGCTCTGCTATACTGGCTTTTAGGTTGAATGAAACAAAATAATACCTGGTCTACTTCATAGCATTCAATTCAGAGGCTCTAAACTAAATGAAGTTTGAAGTGTTAAGTAGGTAATGTCAAGGAAAAACATATCCATGGCGGTAATTTTATGGTAAGTAGGTATTACTGGTAAGTGCAATGTTAATTGTTAAAATACATGGGCGACCGAACTTTATCTCGGCGGAAAATACCTGAAATGTTTTTTACATCACCCTTGGCCGTAAAGTGGGATTTTCTGCCCGCTACGCGGAGAGAAAATCTCACTTCTTGGCCAAGGCAAGACGTAAAACTTTTGACAAACCACGGGCGGTAATTCGTAAAGCCCCAGATCGCATATTTATGGCCCTCACCCTGGGATATTTACGAATTCACCACCCTAGGTCTGTAATGTACTATTTCCATGTTTAAGACCTAGCTATATTGTTTTGTTTACCCCCGTAAACCCAAATACCTATACCAAATTTTGATGCAACCGTTTTAGAGAACGCATAATAAGGTAAGTATTGTAGACTGTACATAATAATAATTGCAATTGCTGTTAATACTGGATAATAATTATGTAAGTAAGTAAGTAACACTTTATTGTACAGAATAAAAACACACAAATACAATTTTCAATACAGAGAAGAGACTTAGACGAGCTTATCCCTAGAAGGAATTTCTTCCAGCTAACCCTTGAGTAGTGGAGAGGAAACAAGTTCATGAGTAGACAAATAAGTATGTAAGTACAGAAAAATAAAGAAGAAACTAAATATACTTATTTTATATGTTGTATATCCTGTAGGTATGTATGTCGCATATGGGTATGAATATTGGAGAATCCCCAATCCGCACTGGGCCCGCGTGGGGACTATAGCCAAAACCCTCTCATGATGAGGGGAGGCCTGTGCCCAGCAGTGGGACGCAAATAGGCTGTAGTAGTAGTATTTTATACCTAAAACGTCGCCCTTAGTCACCACAATGTTGGACGTAGTTTGAGGACATGTGCGCAGTAGTAAAATGTCCCTCGTCGCGTTGATCGTATGTACATAATGAAATGAGTTCAATATGCGGCGGCGTCCCTGGAGGCCGCCGTCGAGCGCGAAGGGAGGATGCGGTAGGCGCTGCAACGTTTCCACAAATAACTGGTGACATATTTTTTCTCCATTCCATTCATTGACCTATGATAAGTAATACATATGGACGAACAGTGCCTAACAGAATATGTCAAAATATATGGAGCAAACTGACATTAGAAAATACGTTACAATATGCTAATAACGCCTCTTTATAATGAAGACCAAACGGGTGCCCGAGCTGTTCGGGCACCCGTTTTGACGGGGCCATTTTTCTCCTCCATTTTCATGATATAAGTAAGTATGTACTATAAACAAATTTAATCCTATTAGCGCATTAAGGTTTATCAATTTATTTAAAATAAATGTTGTATGTACTTAAATTTGTTTATATATGAGCTTTGATCGGGCGAATATACCTAAAAACTATGCTAAAATGAGATTTCCCAGGGTTAAGTTCGAAAAACCCCATATTGCCAATTTCTTCGAAATCGTTAGAGCCGTTTTTGAGATAGTTGGTATAAATTATACAAGGAGATGTCCTTCCAAACTTCTTACTACGATAACTAACTCCGACATGTTCCGAAGATGAGATCCATACTAATCCATAGGAAGATAAGTACTAATATTTTAATGTGAAAGTGTCTTCTTCCTTAAAGTAAAAACGGCTGAACTTTTTTGATGAAATTTGGTATGGAGATAGTTCAAGATCCTGGACTGATCCTGATGATGATGATGTTTACAAGAAAGAGTAGCTTTATCTTCGAGTTATGTATCTAGATACATAATTTTGCTTTCATAACTTTGGCAAAAAGTAGTTGCATTCAGTAAGTATTGTTAAAAGCACTGCAAGCGCTTCAGTGAGCTACCTCCTCGTTCTATTCATCAATTCTGGCTTCCCCTGGGACCAGCGGCTGTGATTCACCCCTCCGTCGCACTGGTGTCCTTGTTTACTGATCATTTATTTTTTAACCTGTTTGATTAGATGGGCTCCGGCCTTGTTGGCACTTGATTAATAGCAATTTTATTCAAGTACTAAATCAACAGTAGGTATTTTATAGTTTTTAACGTTCAGACGTTGAAATATAGTGTGAAAAATAATTAAAGTGTCGGATTATGCCATTAGTACTGCGACACTTTAAAAGTACACTTCAAACTCGAAAAAAAAAACTCGCATGCCCGTGGGATATGCAAATACGAGCGCAAGTATTTCGCATTATAATTTAAATCCAACCTAACTTAGCGAATTTCCTCCCCCAAGCCGCGCACAATTGACGTTTCGCCCGCGAACCCCGCGCTTTGTGCGCGCGATGTGAATGCACGGCCTAATCTCGATCACGTGTCCGACACACGCCCGTCTCCTGCACACGACAACCCGTGCACATCAAGCTTTACAAACGATTCCTCGAACGATTCCCTACACTCAGAACGCAACTTTACCGTGTCTGTGGAAACGTCAAAATGCTGCCGCTCACTTTTGGCGGTAAAATCCTTTACAAAATGGCGCCTAGTAAAAAAGCGTGTCCTTTATCTTAACTGATTGGATAATCTGTGTTCAAACGTTATAGTATATGGTATCGGAAACAGAAATGTAAGCCCCGACGTCCTGATTAAGTCTTCTGGTGCAGGGCGTGTCGTGGGGGAAATTATAGTGATTTTTTGACATCAGCATCGGGTTTCTTTTGTTCAGCTGCATTTTTGGCAGATTTGGCCAAAAACTGTTCCGATCTAATTATTAGCTTTGTGTCGAAACTTGGGGGTCGCATTGATGGTGAATAAGAAATGTCGAGTAACAGATTTGTGAGCCATTTTCGGATTATAACTTTGTTACGCCCTACGAAATTACAATTGCCTACTAAATAGGTAAATAAATATCATATAGAAATATCTAAATTTGTCACAAATAAAAGTGGCAATTTAAGTAAGTACATAAAATCATAAAACACAATTGTAATTCTGTTCCAAACAGAATCGGGTAAAATGTAAATTTATACCTACTTTTTCTTCTCGGCTGCTCTGACCCTGAAAACCTTTCAAGTTCCTAACATAAAACAGTTTCGCCTTCGCATTTAGATAAGGTAGGTGTTCGTGCCCTAAGCTTGTTAGGGTCGACGAGTATTCGACAATGGTCCTTAACGCTTTTTAAATAAGGTTGTAAAATTTGCAATCTGTTATATCGGGACAAACGTGCAAACCAATCACGTATTCATAGGAAGCGATTACCGGCGCAACACGGATGCTAGAAACTTGGCCGCTTTTGGAAAAAGGAAAAGCAAAACAAGGGCAGAGTGAAGGTTATTGAGTAACTTGAACCACAACTCAAATCTCAAGATTAGATAATATGCAATTCGTCTGGTTATTGCTGTTGAGTGTTTTCTATAACAAAAATCGGTTGTCTATAAAGTCGGTTTATGAACGATAATTTTACGTGATAACGTCATAAGAAAACATTAATGAATATGTCCCATTAGGTACGTAGGACATACATGGCCATGGACATACATGGACATATATGCGTCAGCGTCATCAATTTATAAGACGTTATCACGTCAAAAACGGACTGACACAAAAGTTTTTTTTTCGTAGATACCGAAGATCATACCTGTCCAACAAAGTTGTCTTTAAAGCATCTGCACTGAATAAAAGTCGCTTTGATCAAAATTGCGAAATAAATCTTTCAATGTAAGTACCTTACCTAGACCAACCACCCTTTACATCGTCAGCGGCATTCTTAAACGTAAATATATTTTATATTTGGTTCGATTCGAATTAAAGTCACACATCCATAGACAGAGACAGATGCTAACACAGTACAAAAGTAAATGTGGCAGTAAAGAACTAAAGAAATACGGTGAACCTTGATGGACACCTATTAACCTATGTTCAGCAGTGGACGACTGGACATCTTTCAACTGAAAAGGTAACAGCGAAAGAAAAATTTACTGACTCGATATAATGGTACCTACCAGTGTTAAACTTGATTAGTTCAAAGCTTGAATTGACAATAAACCGATGTAATGAAACTGCATAAAGAAACCCATCCAGGAATATATTATTGAGCTTGCTAAACACACTTGTCCGGAATGTTATTACGTTAATCTAAGTATGATTGCGGAGGGCCCTGTGCAGGGGTGCATTGATGCTGCATTCGAGCATTTTCTAAACGGTTTTGTTATTTGATTTGCTACAAATCTAATTTGTAGACAAATAATACAAGTTGTAACGTACTCTTCAAGTGCCTATAGCTGTTTAGCTATAGCTTGAAATAGGTTTATTATAGGTAAGTACATGAAAAGTTGGTATGCTCTGCGTACATGGAAACCACACCTTCGATCTGAATAAGATGGAGCGAATGTGGCGTTCGTTCTTTGAACGTTTTTGATTTATCAGAAGGGTCACGATATTCATTTCCATGTTTGTAAAAAATTTAAATAAGTAAATATTGCATTGCTAACTAAGCATATGTTGGAAACGCCTTTAGGAGGGTTGAAAACTTGCCATGGAAATGTTTGATTGATTGGTATTTACAGTAGAGATTTTTTTTATAATCACTTAGTGCAGAGGTATCGATAGTTGATTATGAATTCATTGTGTAGCAGAATAATATGAATGACACACAGTTTCACAACACTACGTACTAATTGTCCATTTTACAATTCACATTCTGATATTACTGAACTGGCAAACGTTAATGTAGACAATTTCCGATTCAAAAGCCCCGTTAAACTGTACATGAAGGCAATAGGTACCTAAGTATGCAGTGGAAAGTCGCTGTAAAATCGATAAGCACCCATTGTGTGTCAGTTTACGTCTACATTTAAGCACATAAAAACAAGGACAACTGTGTGTCTAGCCGTCAAAAAGAGTACTTACGAGTATGAAGACATAAAAGCTTAAGGTAGACCTTAAGCTCTTGTACAATAGATTGTGATGATCTTAATTATTGCTGAACAGGCAGTGCACCAAAATTTTGGAAACTCCGTTACTTCTCAGGTGGAGTGTTTTTATGAGTATGATAGGCAAACGATCACACAGGCCACCTGATGGTAAGCGGTCACTGCAGCCTTTAGACACCGAAATCTTACGATTTCTTATTAAGAAACCATAAGATCTCGAATGCGTTGCTAACCCTGAAGCCTAATAAGGAATGCTTCTCTGTCAGTAATTTCACCGGCTGCCTTAACCCCTTACCGGAACACAACAGAGTGGGAGCACTGCTATTCGGCGGCATATTAGCGGTTAAGACGGTGGTACCAACACCAAGCAAACCTAGGACCAATTCCTACCAGTTCCCAAATGATTGACTGTAATGTATAAAAAAGGTGAATTGTCTGGCATCTGTACTGATCAGACTAAAGCGGGTCCACTTGAAACTGAAGGGCGTTATAAAAATTATCGAACATACGAACCGGAGGGCTCTCAACACTGTTTGCGCCCCGGGCCACCCTCTACTGCCACGGGGGCTCGTCATTACAAAATGTAAAAGCTTGACAATTAAAAAAAATCGGTTGTCTATAAAGTCGGTTTATGGAAGATAATTTTACGTGATAAAGTCATAAGACAACATTAATGAATATGTCCCGTTACATCGTCATACGTGGATGGACATACATCTTCAATCGTCATACATGTATATACATCGACATACATTGCGTCATGTTTTTTTCGTGGGCGCAGCCGGCGTTTATTAATTTATAAGATGTTATCACGTCAAAAAAGGTTAATTTTCGAACGGTTCTCGATATAGGAGCCATACATTCTATAACGACTGTCAAATATTTCTGTCTTTTTAAAAGCACTTTTGATGTTACTTACCAACTATAGCAAGATGGAGAATTGCAGATTAACAAACTGGTGCTCTATTCGAAGTTTTAAATAGGGAAAGAGATATTCACAATCCCTGCGCTCACGCGTCACGGCGGCGGGCTTAAACTTTAAATCTAGCTGCGTAAAGTGCACCGCGAGCGCAGAGATTGTGAACGTCTTTTTCCCTATTTAAAACTTCGAATAGAGCCCCTGGGTATTTATTTTTCAGAAGCTAGATCTTCTATGTTTTTTTATTAAATTTCGAAACCATTCGTTCTCTATTGTAGTAAGCTTATCATTCGATTTTCAAAATTATGTTGAACAAATGAGAATCAGTAAACAAGCACGCCGGGGTTCCTGCTACCGTATTTTTTTTTACAATTCGATTGTGCCAGAGGCAGCATATTGGTGTCAGCATGAGTCTCTCCTAGCGCCAGCTGGTCCAAACGCTCGAGAGTCCAAGTGCTGTTGGGATGTAATCATATTTATTCGAGTGATGGACGGATTCAGTTGGGTTAGGGTTAAAAAGTGGAACATGGAAGTTTGATAATGGTAAGTATGTAAGCAGGATATGAACCAGGTAGGTTCATATATGGCATAAAATCTATTGTCGTCATTTCATTCCGCATAACAAAGGTTGGTAGACACATAATTTCGTACAATTACTTTTCGCATTGTTTTCTTCGCATATTGTCATTTCGCATAATTTCAGAAGGCAGAATAGCTCTTGAGCATAAATATTGTTAAGGCTATTCATTTTGCCGTATAGTCGATTCGGTGAAATTTATCAGCATAATATTAACAATAAAAATAAAATTTATTTAATCAGATTTTAGAATACAAATGTCACTTACTAATTCATTCGCATAAAGATAACGTAGATCTTCGCCGAACAACATTGCTTATTCTTTGAGCGAAGAATTTTCCCAACGATAACGGATGAAGCAGGTTACATAAGTTTACAGGTCCATTATAAAAAAGTATAAAAAGTTTTCATGCTGATAGAATAAGAAAGAATACGGTTTCTCTTTAAGAAAAACTGAAAATCAAGTTTTCCAAAGATCCATGAAAGTTCCATTTTCGTAGCGCTGTTTAAATAATTTCCTTTTAAAGAACCATTTAAAAATAATCCCAAAATTCTAACTGGCCAGTTGCCCCAAAGTTTTTGATACAATTA
The DNA here is from genome assembly GCA_963971205.1 of Aethes cnicana. Lineage (NCBI taxonomy): Eukaryota > Metazoa > Arthropoda > Insecta > Lepidoptera > Tortricidae > Aethes > Aethes cnicana. The sequence continues at coordinate 4,463,818 of OZ020292.1, forward strand.
ACCTTCATTTTCATAATGCCACACTCGCCGTGGCTAATCTAACCACATAGTCATTAAATTCGCCCACTATTAGGGATTACCGTTTTTCATATCATTATGGCAACACTGGAGTGGCCTAATTATTGTACAAAACATGGCCCTCCGCTCCCTCGCGTGGTGCGCATTCTACGCCTAGTTAGAAACAGAAGGGCCAAGGAATAGGCGGTGAAGAGTGGACAAAAATTTTACAACTTGATTTTGTGTTCCTAAGTTTCCATATGATTTCAATTTGTAAGTTAGAATTAGGACAGGAAAAGATTACTTATTTTTAAATTCTATCTTTCAATGAATTGGTTGACAAATGAGCTCACAGGCCATCTGATGGTAAGTGGTCTCTGTGACCTATGGTTTTTCCACGGGTCGGACCAGTCTTTCAATACTTCTATAACTATAACCATTTATATGTATAGTATCATCGGGTACGCAGATTCTAAGTCTACGAGGGACGAAGTCCGCGGGCAGAAGCTAGTATTAAATAAAATAGGTAAATTTACTACTATTACTACAGCCTATTTTCGTCCCACTGCTGGGCACAGGCCTCCTCTCATCACGAGTTGGGCTATAGTCCCCACGCGGGCCCAGTGCGGATTGGGGACTTCACACGCATCTTTGAATTGCTTCGCAGATGCGTGCAGGTTTCCTCACGATGTTTTCCTTCACCGAAAAGCTCAGTGGTAAATTTAAATTGAATTTCGCACATAAGTAAACTTAGAGGTGCGAGCCGGAATCGAACCCCCGACCCTCTGCATCCAAATACAAGGCCACCACGGCTTCCAATTGCTAAAATAGGTAAATTTATTGTCTCTTAATTTCAAAAGTTACAGAAAAAAAAACTACAATCACTTACTACGTAAACTACGTTACTGATGTACCTATCTACGAGGGGCGTTCAAAATATTCTCGGTATTGGAATGAAAACAAACAAGTATGAACAGTTTGATATTTTTTATTTTTCAATATACTCCCCCCCTATGTTAATACACTTAAAAGATCGATCAATTATTTTTTTTAATCCCTCATAAAAATATTTTTTATCCTTGGTATAAAAGTGCTCCTCTACTGCCGCCTTCAACGCCTCATCGTCAAAAAATCGATTTCCACGCAGATCCTTTTTGAGATTGGGGAACAAAAAGAAGTCGCTGGGGGCTAAGTCCGGACTATACGGTGGATGAGTTATAGTTCCGAACCCACATTCAGCAATAGCTGCCTTGGCAATATGAGCAGTATGGACAGGGGCGTTGTCATGCAGAAGCAGAATACCTTTAGACAACTTTCCTCGCCTTTTTTCTTTTATTGCGTCCCTTAATTGATGTAGAATATTCGCGTAGTACTGTCCCGTGATATTTACACCTTTTTCTTTATAATCGATCAACAATACTCCTTCACAATCCCAAAATATTGTTGCCATGACCTTGCCAGCGGAAGGGACGACCTTGAACTTCTTGGGATGAGCTGAACCCTTAATGTGCCACTGCATGGACTCCTGTTTACTCTCTGGGTCATAATGATGAACCCAGGTTTCATCTCCAGTAACTATCTTTTGCAGCACCTCATCAGGATTTTCACCACACAGGTGAATAAAATCGGAACAGCAAGCTGCACGCACATCTTTTTGAAGTCGAGTCAGCATTCGCGGAACCCATCTTGCACTGACCTTTGACATATTAAGATGGTCATGGATAATGTCATGTACGGTACCAATAGAAAGATTGGTTACTTGAGCTATTGATTTTATCTTCACTCGACCATCTTCCAATATAAGGTTTTCCACCTGATCAATATTTTCTTGTGAAGTAGCTACTACAGGCCGGCCAGGTCTAGGGTCATCTTCAATACTCTCCCTGCCACGTTTGAATTCGCTTGACCACTTTTGAATTGTAGATAAAGAAGGAGCAGACTCACGGTAAACACAATCCATTTCCTCTTTTATGGTTTTTTGGTTTTTACCCTGTTTCGTCAAGAATTTTATTACGGAACGATGTTCTAATTTCGTTAACATTGTTAATTCACTCATTGTGTTCGTGTTTGTTCAGAAATTGCAGAAAAACAAAAGAACATCTCGGTTTGAATTATACTTTTTTTTAATGTCAAAGAATGAACCTTACCAGCCAGTAACAAAACAAATTCAAAAAGAGGTTATAAGATATCAATACCGAGAATATTTTGAACGCCCCTCGTATGTTAGTTAAATATCTGTTCATAATTTAGAATTCCTCACGGAGATCACTGTTATTAGGCACATACTTGAAAGCTTGATATTTTTTCATCTACAAATGAATCGTGTACAAAACAAATCGGCAACAAGGGGGGGCGTGCCGGCGTCCCGCGGCGCGCGTCTGTCGACGTGTTGCCAACAGAAAAATTATAATTCACCATTGTGCTGGCAACCCTGATGACAGGTCGCAACAGGACACATGTTTGAGGCATTTTAGGGCAATTCCTTCACCTAATGGGTGGTGTTTTAATGTTCTCTATGAATTTATGGCTTGGGGTCGCGTACCCTCAGTTTTTGTTTAATGCGCACGGTACAATCGTTGTTACCTTTCGTAAATAGTAGGTAAGTATGTTTGGAAAGCTAGACCGTCGATTTAAGGACATATCTAGAGTTTAATGTTGTAGGTATGTGGCTTCGATACAAAAACAGTCTTGAGTCGATGAGTTAAAATTCAAACTCAGATTCGTCCACGTAAATTTCGTGTCCTACCTACCTGCTAAAAGTGGTATTTCCTTTACTAGTTAGTACTTTTACTGACATACGACGTAATAGTACATTACAGACCTAGGGTGGTGAATTCGTAAATGTCCCAGATCGCAGGTTTCTGTGGCCCGAACCGAAGGTGAGGGCCATAAATATGCGATCTGGGGCTTTACGAATTACCGCCCGTGGTTTGTCAAAAGTTTTACGTCTTGCCATGGCCAAAAAGTGAGATTTTCTCTCCGCGTAGCGGGAAGAAAATCCCACTTTAAATGGAACACAATGGTGACTTTGTATGGAAAATCAGATACAAAGTGACCCGTTTGTTTTCATTACTGTTGAGTGTAGTTACTTTTAACATGCTGGTTTCAAATTTCAATGGTGTTTACCATAGAAATTTGAAATCTCCAAAGCTTTTCTAAGCAAAGTTATGAAGGTAGAAAAAAAAACATAAGACATGTAGGTATTATAATTGATTATCATTTTATCACTTTGTGCAACGCCTGATCTCCTGTTCTCATTGATCTCAACACTTTATAAAAAGACCATCAGAGGTCATCGTCAGTTATCGAGATATCTTCAGAAGCCTTTGAACTCCCTTGCAAAAGTAGCGCCGATTCGAAATATTATTGATATATGTGCACGACCTAAGCTTTGTCGGCTATGTCCGACTTTATAAAGGGTTAAAAAACATACGGAAGAATTGATAACCTCATCCTTTATATGAAGTCGGTTAACAACGACGACGCGTCATGTAAACTTAGTAACATAATTTCCGCGTCACCTAACGGCCGAGTTGGCTGTTAATCCGAAACCATCGCCCTTTCCCGCCGGGTCACAGAAAAAAAAAACAAACCGGACGGCTATGAATGAAGGATCATCTACGACCATCAATCAATCTTTGATTATTTCTAGTCTGCGTGATTGACACGAAGACAGAGGTATTCAAATGAGCTGGAAAAGATTGTAATACATTACTAACAGACTTGAGCTACCTTTTTTACCCCACTCTAGTAAAGCGTGACGATAATTATAGGTGCTTGACAGGCTATTTTTAAAATGATCTTTGGATATTTTGAGATGGACTCGCTTTATAATTACTGTCGTGAACAACTTTGGCGATTCTCACACACCAGTCATTTATAGACTGCATGGCGTGGGATCCATTTTGAATGAGAAATTATGATTCCATTCATAAACAAAAGTTTGATTATTATTATTTGAAGAAGTGACAACAAGTACTTACTATGCTATATTAAATATATTAATCAGTAAGAAGTAAGATACCATAGTAATTTTTTGGTAAAGCGAATATTACCTAATGTGACAAAAGATTGTCGTCTCGTTTGACTAAACGTACATTATGAACAACGATATAAACCTGAAAGATAAGATAAAGTTTACATCATTCACTAAAAATTCTATGTCCCGAAGCATAGAAAAACAAAAAAGTATTATCTGTTTCTTTATTTTATCCCCGTAATTGATTCATGTGTATCCGTGGTACTTTATCTCTCTTAACTTATTTTTTCTCAATTTACCATCCCTCTAGTTAATGCCGTCATAAAACTACCCCACGGCTTATCTACGCATGTTGGACGTCCTCACCCTTCGGCCTTTATCGCGATACTGGCAGGAACGTTACAATACCCGCTTACCCCCACCCGTTATCTCGGCAGCCAATCTCGAGGGTGTTGTGAAGTTGGAAGTTTCGAGGTGCGAAATTTTAAATTGAGAAGCCGATTTTGGAATGAGGGGGCCGAGATGGCTGGTTTTGTATTGATACTTTTTTTTGGCAGTTTGCCATCTACTGTTGTGGTTAGCGTCCAGTGATGTAAACGTTCGATGAATATGAATGAATATAGGTTCAAGTAAAACTTTGTGATGATATTTCACCCACAGTATCAGCTATCGATTCTAAGCATGTTTTTCAAGTTTTTTTTAACATCCTGAAAAAAAAGAAACTTATGAAACATATTAAACACACTATCACCGGGACTTAATCGCGTAAAAACTATTTATATTTTACCTCGACGTTTCGGCCGTAATGCAACGGCCTTGGTCACGAGAAGACTGAAGTGACGGTATCAGCATATTTTTCTTGTCGCGCGGGTGGTTCGAACGAAACATGCTTAGAATCGATAGCTGATCCTGTGGGTGAAATATCATCACAAGGTTTTGCTTGGCCCAGTATCATCATTTACCTATTTATTTATTAAAACTTTATTGCACATTAGGAGAACAACAAAAGGCGAACTTAATGCCATTCTCTACCAGATAAACCTTTGGGAAAAACAGAAATTATCGTGGCGGTTGCAAAAAAGCCATTGAGAAATACACAAAAAAACAGTCATCATCATCTCTTTGTGTGTCACTTCATTTTGTTCTTTGGAAGAGAGCATTTACAAAAACTATCTACTCGAATTTACAGGATATAGGTACCTACTTACTCAGAAACTGACTGACTGACTGACTGATCGATCAACGCAGAGCCGAAACTACTGGTCTTAGAGAGCTAAAATTTGGCATGCAGGATCCTTAGGGAACTTAGGAGAGCACCAAGAGAGGATTACCCGAAATTCCTACGGGAACAGAAAAAATGGGATTTTTCATTTTAATATTTCTGCGCATACGAAGTTGCGGGGAAAAGCTAGTCTACTATTATAATCACCTATCCTATGATTTAATAAATATTAAGCTTTCAAGTAGGTATGTGGCTATTAACAGTGATCTCCGTGAGGAATTCTAAATTATGAACAGATATTTAACTAACATAGATGGGTAAGTACATAACTACATCAGTAACGTAGTTTACGTAGTGATTGTAGTTTTTTTCTGTAACTTTTGAAATTAAGAGACTATAAAAAATTTACCTATTTTATTTCCTATTTCCTAACCCAGCAAGATTTTTGAAATTCCCCAAAGGTGGTCCTAGTTCTACGAACTGATTTGCTGGTATAATACACCGTGGTACAAGAGCGCCATACGGCGTCTTCCGACTGAGCACACCCCGGAGGGCGGTTAGAACATTCGCCACAACTGTTCTGTTACTGATACGTTTTATATCGCGGATTAATCCCATTGGTAGTTTATTGGTCAAAGAAATTAATGTGAGGGGCTCGAGGACACTTGAAGTTAAAAAGACATGTGTTGCTTTTCGAATCTGTACATCCTCTCCTGTCAAACTGTTAACAATTATACTTTAACCTGCCGGTTTGTTATGTTTTTGATAAAAACTCAAATATATTTATTCACTTATAGCTTATTAGAGAGTACCTACCTGTTTTTAGTGTTCAACTATGTTTTCAATGTAGACTTGGAAAGATCAAAATATCGGCAAAAACTGCAAAAGAAATCTCCTTATAGGTTCATCGATCATTATGAAACATAAAACTAAGTACAGTAGTGTGACAATAAGTTTCTACAAGTAATCAAAAAATCACCAATAACGCTTTGGAGTTAAATTGTTCTTTTTCTTTAATTGTATTTGTTTTTTTTATATTTTCTTTATTTTATTTTTGTTTTTGTATAAGGTATATATAAGTTCATTTCTTTCATTTTTTTTAACACCAATAAACATTTCTCATTAGTCAATACCCTGATGCATGATCATGATACCCTGTCAATATAAATAATCTCGACATTTTTGTAGCTGTCTCATGCAATGAGATAGAGGTAGCTTTTTAAGAAAAATACCGTGACAATATTGACAGGGTATCAAACCCCATTAAGACTTATAATTTCAAGTGATGAAATCTGTATAAGTATACCTATTATCTATTATTATGTTTTGTATAATGCAAAGAGACCTTCAAAAAGCAAACACTTAATTTCGTACAAATAAAATAAACGCAGTCAACCGGTAACGAGTAAACAAACACATGATGCACATACAAAAACACCAATTTTGGCTTCCAAATGATGTATGCTCAGGCCTAAGAAGCCATACATTTGTCAACGGGGGTGTCTTTTTAACACCCATTGAAAGGGGCAAGTTATTTGGACGAAGGGGTGTCCTTTCATTGTGTTTTTTTATTTGTTAATTCAACATTTTGAGCGTCGAATAGTTCGAATTTATTGTTGGAATTATGGAGAATGTGACACAATGAGATGACGCGTGAGTGTCATTTGATAAAGTAGATCTCGTTACTGTGATAAAAAGAATTCATGATTCTATGAAATTTACAATAAAGGAAATAAATGCTTCATGATGACCGCTAAATATTAAAATTTTCACAGTCGGTGTTGACTCGATTTACATAATATCACTTACATAATATACACAATGTAGATGCCCTCTTTTTTAACTAGGTCAAAAAGGGAGTCTTAAAAGAGATGGCGACAAAACCTAAGCCGAAATTGCGCATCATTTATTTACTTAGATGAGTTTAGAAATAAGTAGGAAAGTATTCGTCTCAAAAAGAGTCACAGAGTCCTGAACAGATTAGGTAAATAAGTATGTGTCTGCTCTACAAACTCTACCTACAATACCCGCGATTAAATAGTTTGCAAAGTTGAACAAAAGCGAGAATAAATCTTTAGTTTAACCCCCTAATGAGGGGCAGAGTCCCGAGGGCCCAACTGCTGTGTCTGGCAACATTGGCGACTCTAGCACGCAGATACCGCTCCACAGATGCGCACGAGTCTGCGCCAACATAACAATACCAGTGGTGAAAATATGAACTAACCATGTTTTGTACGGTGTGAGAGGCGACGGTGGCGCCACGGTGGATAGCATATTTAAGTTGGCACGGATATATGATTAGATCCTACCGAGATTAGGGTTGCCAACGATTGATAAATAAAATGTATGATGACATGTGATTTATTGTCTATTGTTTTGATTTGGGACAAGTGGGGTCATGACGGATGAAAGTGTGGATTATGGTTGTAAATTTGTCTTGTCTGTTTGTTTTATTTTACTATTATGTACGTAGAGAATAGATACAGATGCGATGCTTTGTACGCATTAGAATATCTCGGACAAATGATGAACATTAATTTCGTTCATAAGTAGGTAGATGATGTATTTAACTTTGTCGATAGTCTTGATGGCTGGTATCTTTATTGTGCAGTATTTATGGGTGATCAAATTCAAATCAATGAAAAAAAATGCGACTATTGTTGTACGAATTATAATTGAATGCCGAATTTTAAGTAGTTTAGTGGTTTTTAGTAAAAACTATAAAAACTTTTTATAGGTACATTTTTTTAAAGTTATGAACTGAATAGCGATTGACCGCTATCTCACCTGATGAAAAGTGTATGGAAACAGGCTTTGCAAGCCGATAGTAAGTATAATTATAAGCAACATCTGGGCGACAGACAGTTTCGCGCGGATGAAATTGCTAAAATGAGATTTCTGAGACATTACACTTTGCTAGATCATTTTTAGCACCCGTAACCACTTATTGCAAACGAGCGCACAGCCCACCTGGTAAGTGGTCACTGCGGCCCATGGACTCCGAAATCCTATGATCCCCCATTAAGAAACCGTAAGATCTCGAATGCGTTGCCTACCCTGAGGCCTAAGATGAAATGCCTCTGTGCCAGAAATTTCACGGGCTGCCTTAACCCCCTACCGGAACACAACAGTGCATTCACTGCTATTTGCTATCAGGTTAGTGGGGAAAGACGGTGGTACCACCCCGGACGATACTGAACGTTGAATACGTTCACATAACTTACCTACTTATACCGCATTTCGGAATTGCCTAAATTCATTTGGATTTTGTCTTTGGGAAAGTGCTTATAATAAGCACTATAATACTGAATTCTGCCCGCGACATCGTTCGCGTGGAATTCAGTAATAGCATTCCCGCGGGAACTATTCATTTTTCCGGGATAAAAGTGCCTATAGCCAGTGGTATAAAGTATACCCTCATACCAAATTTTGTTGCAATCTGTCCAGTAGTTTTCGAGTTAAATCCGGACATAAGTACATACAGAGAACTTTTCTAAAATTCGTTACCTATTTTGTGTTCAGTATCGTTTATAAATATAGTTCTCTGGACTTGATAGTTTTATTTTAATTTTCACGTTCAGACGCGACTTCTTCTACAGACTTATTATTAGCATAGATCACTGTCTTAAAAATACCAATCACATACTTTACCAATAAAGTTGTTAAATGAGACCCCAAAAGAAATCTTACACGTCCATAGACACGATTGAACAATAGGTAGGTACGATGCGATTAATCTTTTTTCTGGAATCATTTTAAAACGGTTTATAAATCGTTTTTTTTTCTACAATTTGTCACCGCGAGGGTTCGGGTCTCAAATTTAACAGTCCTATTGTCCAATGACACAGGGATACACACGACTTTCACGAACTATAACTTGCAAAATCTCATATCTGTCCTAATGTTCAGAATATAAAATGACCCAACCCTTATAAACTCAAAGTCGGAATTGCAATAAACGTTGAAAGCGATTCGCGATATTGCCGAAACTCCAACTGATAATTGCTTGTTTTCATTGACAAATGGTTGTTCCTAGATTGATACAATTTAAACCTTTATTGAGGGGAAATAGAGATTAATTTGGTGCCATTAAATTGAAAATTCAGTTGACTGATTCTTCAGAATGGATGCCGTAATTGAAGTCTGTGTTAATTCGGGCTAAATTGCGTGTATGTGACAAGTGCAAATTTTGAATATTACTTTTACATATGGAACTTTCTGCGAAGCCGTTATAGGTAGGTATATCTTTTTCTTCAAATGTGCTTCAAATAAACCACCAAATGAATAATCCTAAAACGAACACGAAAAATTATTGTCTTGGTCTTGGCACCCGCAAGGATAACTTCGTAACCCACAGGGATTTACTTAATTCGACGTGACGCGTTAGACGTGTAAAAAATAAAAATGGACAAAAAAACAAGTTGACACGACCGCGCCTTACGGGATCGTTAAATCCGTCCGCCTGATAAAGATCTGTGACACCTACAGTTTAAAAGAAAAAAAAATACTGGCAGCCAACACCTGGGCTACTGTATTCAAATTTACTTTTTTAAGAAACCACGCGCTTTTCGGAAAAAGGGTGTGGGGTCGAGTTGAGAACATTTTAATTTGTACCGGCCAGTAACATTGCGGTGTTCCGATATGCAAAAACTACACAACATGTTTGGAATCCGAATTATCTGTTTTTTTTTCTTTGGTGTTCGTACTAAAGTTGTAAGGTGGTAAGAACAGAAGTTGCAAGTAGGTACTTATCCGTTTCCCATCTGTATAGCAAATTAAGCTAGTTTGAGGTGTTTCAATTTTAACGAAGTCTGGGGCTATATTCGAAGTCATAAAATAGGGATCTCCCGGTTCCCTATATGATCGGCTCACGCGTCGCGTGAACTTTAAGCAGCTAGATTTAAACTTCAACTTGACGCGTGAGCGATCCTATAAGTAGGGAACTGGGAGACCCCTATTTAAGACTTCGAATGTAGCCCCTGTCTTGGTCACCAAGTCTCTCTTGCCTGTAAAATTCCCATGGTTAGTTGAACATAATCATCATTGACATAAAATCTCCACCGAAATGATCAGTCTCGCCCATCCCATTGTCGTGGATCGATCCGGTAGCCCACATTGTATTCAAATCGTCAGAATTTAAATACAAAAACGCGATTATGTGACGACCCGGCGTAAGCTGATGCGTCCGTGCGGAGATTGGCATCTTTGGTAACACGCACTGGTTCTGGAAACCGAGGGTTTTTCACTACATTACTTACTATGTGATCAGCGGCGAATAAGCGGCAACAGCGGTAGGTAATTGTTCATACCAAAGTGCGTGAAATAGTGATAAAAATCAAGAATAACTAAAATATTTTCACAATTGTCAAACTCTCACGTTTTTTAACAATAGCAGGGTTATTTCTGAAACTTTCAGTCACATATTTAATTACACGTTTTATAGGCATTTTTTAATCTACTTTTCCGAAAAAACAGTTTTTATTAATTTTTTACAGTAATCGATCTTGCCGTAAATAATCGCGTTATCAAAGCTTTCTAGAATAATAATAATAATAAAATTGCAGTTAGTAAAAAACGTCCAGAAAAAACGCAGCGTTTTTCCCCACGTCTCGAATTGCTCGAGTCCTGCGCAGCGCTGCACTAATTTCGTGTGATGCGCCATTGTCCACACTTCCGGTTTACCGCCTCCATTCAGACTATGAGGGGTAGGGGTGGGGGATGTCGGGGAAGGTAATCGGTGTTTACAATTATGGAACTAATGTAATCATGCAGTGCGTCGTTTTTTTACTAACTACAATCTTCAATCATTATTTAACTATAGGCTTCTAGTTACGTTTACTGCCAACCATGTCTCTCATAATATTATAACAAACAAATATATCTAACTAAATCTACCGAACATAGACATAAATAATACTTCGTATGGACCCGGCCTAACGTAGATACATGTCATGTTTCCTCACTTCATTGGTGTCCAATACAAAGTTAAACTTGTATCGTGACACTAAAGCTGGGTTACATTTTTCCAACAACGAGACGAGTTTTTAGATACTGAGAAACAGTTTCGAAAAAAGTTTTTTTAAAAACGCTTATTGTCACGCACGCTCGGTGACAGAACTTTGGATTGGACACCGTGGAAGTGGGGACATATTACGTGTACGTTAGACCGGGTCTATATTATTTACGTCTATGCTACCGAACTAATAAAAAAGAATTGTAAGATTACGAAATCATCATCACCAATTAAATCGTTTAGCCGGATTTTCTTTTTCTAACTTTTTTAACTTCCCCGCGATTGGTAGAAGAATAATGAGTACCTATTCTATTTATACAAAATATTCAAAATGTATTCTTTCTATTATTATTTTAAATTATACCTAGCTACCAGTAGTATTAGCTGATTGGCCGTTCGCATTATTTACTGAAGTGACACCATTGAAACATAAACAACTACGGTTGCTATCTCGTCTTACAGATATTCAAATGAGACATGTGTAATATGATTAGTCTATTTGCCAGTACCACAGTACAGGCATATGTGCCCTCCAACATTAGCTTCAAAGTTAACTTAATAACCATTGTAAATTAAGACATCAAAAATGATAAGGTAAAGTTATGGATAGTCGATCTATCAATGATTTCGCCAATTTAGAGGTTAAGGATCATCTTCAAATTCTCCGGTAATTTAATGAAGTAGGCACGTACACTGGTACATATCATATCTCTGACTAATTTGCCGTGACAGTTGACAGTTTCTGTCATGATCCCCGTGGGAGCAGCTCTGAAACAACGCTTCGGTATTATAAGATAAATCCACTCAGATCAATACGAACCAATAAATATTCTAAATACACGTAACTCGAGATTCACAAAGATTAATTATGATTAGATATTCCAGTTCATATCATAAAATTAGAATGTGCCTACATCCGAAGAGAATTGACGCTGACCGAATAGAGAATATTTAAATTAGGCAGAGACGAGAATAATTTTTTATCATCATCGTCTCAGCCGAATAACGTCTTTTGTTGAACATAGCTCATATGACCACTTACCATCAGGTGGGCTGTGCGCTCGTTTGCCTATACCAATGACATAAACGAAATGTATCCCCAAGAAACGCTATAAGCGCTCCTTCGCCACATGCCATAGGACTCCTGCTCCAGTAATCGTTCCATTGCATCATATAGATGCCTCATGGAATGGCGTCTTCCGATACGCCATTAGGCACCTAAGTATAAGCGTCATAATAAGATCCATAAGAGCGAACACTTTTTTGGCCCCATCCGCCATCAGTTCTGCCAGCGACGAGCTTTGCCCACGGACACTTTTTAAAGCTTAGCAATTGAAACCAAAGTTAGCACTATAGGTATAGACAATAAAGAAAATATGTACAGCTTACATTTACATTGATAGTCCATCCATCCATCATTATATCAACATGTTGTATCATGTCGCCACGTCTTGTGATACAGTTTATCCAAGGTACAGGTTTACACAACTTACTAAAAGGATTTGGATTAAGCAAAAGTAGACTCTCCGTCAACGGTTTAAGTGCTTCACCGCGCGCCTTCTAAGTTGTGTCGTGCTGTATACGGTAACAGTCAAACATGTAGGTACTTACTCTGCAAAAGCGTCAAAATGTGTAAATGTCAATGATTTTTATACTTAGGGATAGGCCCATCCGAACATTCAGTCACCACTTTCTTCATACAACGAAATACAGCGCCGTCTGGTTGTCAACTGCATGAACTACGAGAATGTTTTGCGCGCTATAACCTCACAGTGACGTAACGAGAGGTGTTGCTGACTTTTTTATTTTATTTAGTACAAGCGACGTGAATGCTGTAATATCCTTTTTTCTAATAAAACATGATTCATAAATCAACTTTTGTTTATTTATTGACATAATAATTATTTATTTATATTTTCTTAGAAGTCCAAATTAAACATCTCACGTGAAATTCTTCATGTGTAAAAATGACGTCCTTACAAGGTTACTTTAACAAGCAGTCTCCGTAACTATGGCAACTCCGTAATATGGCGTAAATATGGCGACGTCGTGTCATAAATTTATTGTTAACAAAAATATTTCGATTGATGGAATAAACACAAGGTAATGTTAATCACTGATGAAACGATATTTCATGACACTTTTTCACTTTGCCTACGTGATTTCTGCAGCCTTTTATCACGCAAGTCGGCATTTTTTAAGGGTTTCGTATATGTTGTTTGACTTCCGCACGCGCCGGTGTCTCGCTGAGCACTGTGTCACGATTGGTGACCAAACTTGGATTGGGCAATTTTGGGCACCAACAAAGTGGGGTTATATGTCATGTGCGTAGACCCGGTCTTACGAAGTATTATATATGTCTATGGTAAATGTACATTTACAGCGACTCTATTGCTATCTTATTAGAGTTTCTGTTTGCAAATTTGGCCGGTTACATCTATATATTTGCCCTCGACTGAAGTTACTAGTCTGGTGGTCAGTAAGAGTGGATATTCTTTGCCGCGTGTCCCGTGTCCGTCGGATTACGCGCGCGCGCAGGTAGCCTGAATGAATTGTCACCATCGCGTCGCCTGCGCTGACAGCATACACAGGGCTGCAGCCAACTGGACACATACTTTTAACGAGCTATCTGCCTAAGTATATTTATTTATAAAGCTATTTCAGAAACGACTGTAACGGTTGGTTGGTAACGAATTGGAAGAATTTTGGAATATTTGGAATTTACGGGGGCGACAAATCGATTTATTTATGTCTACTCATACTTTGGAATTTCCAAGTTTTCCAAGTTGGAAAACTCATCTTGACACTATTTTTCAACTGAAAGTTCGCCTACTTTACCTCAATCGATATTTTAAGTACTTTTAAATGGAATGGATATATACGAATTCAGTTGGGTCAGTTTTTATAAGTTCGAGTTTAAACGCTTTACTGTATCACGGTCAAGGCAAGAAACTGGGATTACCGAGATGTGACAGGAAAACAAAATGATCATTCAGCACATTCACATTAAAAAAAAAACTATTGAAGTAGATAGACTAGTAAGAATCTTATTAGTTTTTAAAGGCTTATCTGAATTATGAATGGAACAACTCATACTCGTAAAATTAGTCGTTATTCTAGTTACTAGAAACTAGTGCGATTATAATTAGTAGATACTAGCTTGGAATTCGGTTATCGCGTTCCTGCGGGAACTATGCGTTTTTCCTGGATTAAAAGTAGCGTTATTTCCCGGGAACTCCAAATATACGTATATATAGGGCTATGGTTGTAGTATAATCTCAGAATATTTAATAGTACTACGTACAGAATGGCCACGGAATCACTAGCCTGAATCTAGCCCGCGCGCAATTCGAGTCCAAATCGCCTTCCTGTCGTTTGTTTCATCCGCGGAGATGGTGAGCGAATCGTTGGCCCGCGTAGTAGTACACACACATTTACAAGTGTACAGACGTCCTCGCACTCACACTGGCGTCCTCGCACGCGAACATTGACACTTCAAACTTGTCACTTTTAACAATTTTGTTACTATGAGGATATTTTTAAAAAAGGCCGTCTGCTGAATTTGTTGCGGCGCTTCTTCTCAAGTAATGGGTCTAGGAAGCGCTGGTAAATTATTTTTCTGACAACTCTGACGTGTAAAAGTGCCCCTATGTGGCCAATTTGCTGAATAAATGTATGAATTTTGAATTGAATTTTTTGAATTTCATTCGAACTGTGTTCGAAATCGTGCTTTTATAGGCCGTGCCCGCCGTGTGGTATGATACCGAGGCGCGTTCAGCCCTACCCTAATCCCCGCATTAACGGCAAGACGGGTAGCGCGTGAGAACGGCCCCGTGACGAATGCACGCGACACGTGACGCTAAGTGCCGACCGAGACACACGCATTCCTAGACGCATTGCGTGAACCTAATCCCAACCCAGAAGCCTAGGAACTTCCATCAGAGGGTGATTCCGTGGCCATTCTGTACGCGTAGTACAATTAAATATTCTGTGTTCGGTTGCAGCGCCGCGACGCGTGAGCGCAGCGATAAGAAATCTCCCTGTCCCTATTTAAGACTTCGAATAGAGCCCCAGACCACCACAACAGTCTATTTTACGCCCAACTGTTGAGCACAGACCTCCTCTCGTCAGGAAAGGGTTTGGGCTATACTAGTAGTCCCCGCGCGAGCTCTGTGCGGATTGGGGACTTCAAACAAATCTTTGAATTACTTTGCAGGTGCGTTTAGATTTCCTCACGATGTTACCCTTTCGAAATGCTCATTGGTTAATTTTAAATTGAATCTTGCACTTAAGTAAAGTCAAAGGTGCGAGCCGGATTCGAACCCCCGACTCTCTGCATGAGAGGCGGCAGGTAAAACCACTAGACTAAACCAATACGGCTTCAAAATCTAGGAACTTCCTCAGTGAAGAATATACATCATCATAATGAACCTATTGCTGTTCACTGCTGGACCTTCTCCCAGCACGCCAATGAGAGCGGTTACAACTCGATGTGTTAGATTATAAGTATGATTACAAGTGCATGATTATTGTAAAATTCGTGATGTCATTATTAAAGTGACGAAAAATATCGAAAACCCATTTCTGACACTGGCCAGTTTCGAACCCTCGTGCCATAACTTTACTATTATAACTATAGAAGGATTTGGTAGCCCCTCTACACAAGTTCTCATAATTCCCAGTAAATAGCGAAAACGACTCGAAGCATCGCACCTCCGACGTGCATCTGACGGCGGCTGCCAATCAAAGAGGCTTTGCCTAATCCTAACCAGGATTTAAAAAAAAACGAGCCCTCTTGTCTTGCGAGCTTCATGCTCCACTGCACTACACACCAATCGAAATCAGCCCACGTTCCAAAATAAACCCTAAAGCTATGCTGGCACGTATGCATGTAGTTGTTCCACCAAATTGTGATGTTAAGCGTACAAAAACGTTGGCATTTTTGACGCTTGAGGTTTCGCGTAATGTAATTGTTGTGTGGAATTGTTTGTTTTGCAATTTTTTGACGTGTGGGAATTGCATTTAAAATGTTACCGTCTAACATCCGGTCAAGAGTCTTGACGTTTCAAATGCAGCGGTGTCTTTGGGTCTTGTAAAAAATATACCTACAAGATACAGGAAGTTTTTTGAGGAATTACATCATGGACTTACTCGTATGACTAGGTATCTTGTAACATAGTTAAGTTAAGAACTTAAGTTAAATCTGAAACATTTACATAGGATATTCGCGTCTGAAACTTGAAAATTAAAATAATCTATATAAACGATACTGAAGACAAAATAACGATTATTAGAAAAAATATATGTATGTATGTATGTATGTATATCTGGATTTCACTCGAAAACTACTGGACGGATTACAACAAAATTTGGTATGAAGGTAGTTTATAACACTGGTCAACATATAGGCAACTTTTTATTCCGGAAAAATGCATAGTTCCCGCGGGAATGCTTTCAATGAATTCCACGCGGACGAAGTCGCGGGCAGAAGCTAGTATTTTAATAAATAGCGCAAAATAGCGAGATAATGCATCTTCATTTATGAATATGGTAGATCCCGTATCCCTATTTACAGTACCTATCGAATTGAGCCCTGTAGGTACGTTACGTACCTAGTAACTAATGCATAAATGGATTTTGTACATAATTCATATAAAAGAAAACGCGGCACCTTTAACACCCTAAACAAAACAACGCAGCTTAAAAGAACAATATCCGACGGTCCATTGAAAGTAAAATTTGTAGGAGCTTACTTCTCAAAAATGTCAACTGTCAGTCATGAGACGACCACCAAACTTGGCATTATCCGTATCACCTCGCAATATACGACTTACCTTCCCTTTCCGTGAAATACCTTTATTCACACAGCAGATAAACCAACATTGAGGCGTTGAAATCCATGCCTTTGCCTCGCCGAAAAAAAAACAATCCCGCCAAAGTTGCCCGACCGAAAAATAGAAAGGACGCATCCGAAAACAGATTATGACAAGCCCCTATTTTGTTTGTAAACATAGGTGCGGTGCTCACAATAGAGTATCGTAATGTGACACCTTTACTTGATTGGATCCCATATAAGTAGTCATTGATATCTGATTTTGGCACTGGCAACACCGGGCTGGAATTGGCGGGGTACAGGCAAATTGTTGACGTTTGCCGCTTTCAAAGAAGTCCATCTGCGAATAAAACGGCCTTTGTTATGATATTTAAGTAATATAATACGATCATTTATAAAAGGGCGGAGCCGTTTTGGACTGGGATGTATGGACGAATTGACCGGATTCATTCAGATTAAAATCGCATAAGTTACGTGTCATTCACAGAGTTAAGTGAAGCGCTTACATTTTACAGGAACATAAGACGAGCACATTTTTTAGGTCTTTGCTTGAATTTACCTAATTTAGAGTTCATGTTCATCCAATTACTTTAAAATAGCCCTGTGTCTCTGTACTAGTGTTACCACTCGTACCTACTAGGATACCAGTAATACCTAGTATATACCGGTATTGTCCGGTATACTAGATAGCACATTATCAGTGTGTGGGTAGAACTTTTAGTACCAGTCGATACTACCATGTTACTTAATAATTAATGCGAAATTGAATATCGGTCCGTCTGTCTGTTACGCTTTCGCGTTTAATTCGCTGAACTGATTTTGATGACAATTGCTTGCTAAATCTCCTACTCCTACACCATAACTGATTGCTTTTGTGCTACCTAACTGAAATCAAATATTAACACCAAAAATTACACTTTTCATTCAATTGGTAAAGCTTATCTAGTTGACTTTCACTGGGCCACACACAGCGGCCTCCAACAGCTAGGCAAGGTACATACAACAACAGAAAAAAACTCATTATTACGCGCTAGAGCGTGAAGAGCTTTGTTAGTTGAAGTCGCCATTGCAAAAATATTACCTCCAAGTTTGCGATTTCGATAACGCCCGGAGATACCTACTTTGTGAATGTTTGAAAGGATTGGAAGAGGTTTCTAAGAATCGATTTTATCTATTTAATAACATGTGATTTAGGTATAGTGGCTAACTTTATTAACTACTTACACCCATTATTTTACCTAGGTATACTCTTTACATTTCCCAAGAGATATATCTCAAAATCAAATCAAACATCACTCGCATTCTAATTCATTTGTCTATTTTCATGGATTGGTATTTGTATGGATTGGTTTAAGAAGGTCAGCATTTTGATTTGATTATATTTTCTGAATAAATGTATTCAGAAAATAAAAGTAAGAAAATAAATTCTGAATAATCAGAAAATATATTCAAATCAAAATCATTTAGCTTTATCAGATTCTCATAGCGGTCCAAATTTGAAAGCAATCGCGTCAAATTGTTCAATATATGTATAGGCAATTAGTCCATTGCCACGTGTTGTGTGCTAGCCATAAAATTGCGGGCACCCATCTGTCGATTATCACCGAAATTCTAGTTCATTATTAATAATTAAAATTCGGATCGGAAGTCGAGTTATCGAACCGCTTGTACTCGTATTGTAGTTAATGCCTGTTGCTTACCTATTTAATGTGTAAATTTTCTGTATTTTCTTTGTGCGCAATGGTGTTCAATAAAGAGTATTGTGGTTGTTGTTGTTCTATTTATGGTTGTGATGTGATTTTTCCGAAGCGTGTCACGGTTGTTTTATGATTTCGAGTCTTCCTAATAAAGAAATTCAGAACTGGATGTTTTGATTATTATAATAATATAATAATAATAATATCTTTATTTCAGGCTATTGCCCATAATTTGTTATAGTTACAAACTTAATTACTAGTGTTAGTACAACTTAACCTAAATTGACACACATTACAAATTACATTTATTTTATTACATTATAGCTGTATGGGATATTCGTATGTCACACGTATGTAGATAAAAATAATGTAGCTCGTATGCGCGGTACAGAGACTTCGAGGGCTGCATTGTAAGTAAAGCCCGTTCATCCTTTTTCTTTTTTTTATGTCGATGGTATAAGCAAACGAGCGCACGGCTCACCTGATGGCAAAAGTGGTAACTGCGGCCCATGGACACCGAAATCCTTTGATCCCCCATTAAGAAACCATAAGATCTCGAATACGTTGCCTACCTTGAGGTCTAAGATCGAATGCCTCTGTGCCAGAAATTTCACCGGATGCCACTCCTTATTAAACTAGCTGTCTTATTCGGTAAACAAAATTCTAATCTCAAAATGCCCATTTTGGACTAGGTGTCTAATATGTAGAACCAGGATGATTTGATACTGTAGGTAATAAACCTAATTTTCAACACTTGTTTGAAATCGGTTTTATATTTTAATTATTATTTTTTTGGCTACAGTTTCTAAACATGGGTACAAAGAGACGTAAGTCTCACTGTAGTCTTTGAAATTGATGCCAAAATCTAACATGGCGAATTTTGCGGAGTTCCCTAATTTTGTCATGTTTTCCAAATTAAAATGGGACCAAACCGGAGGTACCACCTTTCGATTAAAAAATAATCATCGAAATCGGTTAGCAATTGACGGCGTAATCGAGGAACGTACACACAAAAAAATATAAAAAAACATACAGACGAATGGAGGAGAACCTCCTCCTTTTTTCGAAGTCTGTTAAAAATCATTTCAAAATGTTTCAGGAAACGAACTAAATTTTGATATACCTACTAATCAAAGCTTATTAAGTTTCAATGTTTGCAATTGTCATCTGCTCTGGGATACAGAGAGTTTATTGGATATGGCTGGCACGACTTTTCAGCAGCAAGGGACAAAAACAACCCCATAACGCCAACCGAAATCACCCACCGATTAAGAAAACAACATTCAACCAAATTGGATTATCTAACCAGAATTGGCAAACTCAGCGTTCGGCTTTTTAAATAAAGTGTAATTTTTTTGGGGTGAAAAATTCGGACTTTTTTGGCAAGTTACTCTTGCTAGCCTGCGAAATCTTCAGTGGCATCATTTGGTCTATTCTGCCAACCTCTTATGTTACAACAGGGTTTATATAAATATGTTTACTGCTTGGATGATAAAGTTGATAATAGATGTCACACTAGTGTGGTAAGAGGTCGTGGAAGTCCGCTCCCGTGTCTGCCCACCCCACGACTAATGATCGGCCTGCAGATAGATCCCCACGCCCGCCGGATGAAGCAGGGCTGCCGATCGAATTGGCACCTTCACAAGGTCATAAAAAATGTACGATCATGAACTCACCACATTAACCTCTCCTTTGCCCGTTTTTAATATTTGATTTATCCATATCATCCATATTCATATTGTTTCCATGTTTGATATTATAAATGCGAAAGTAACTCTCTCTGTCTATCTGTCTGCCTGTCTGTTACCTCTTCACGCTTCAACCGCTGGACCCATTTGAATGAAATTTGGTATGGAGATAGTTGGAGTCCCGGGAAAGGACTATCGCGGAAAAACGCATAGTTCCCGCGAAAACGCGATAACCGAATTCCACGCGGCGAAGTCGCGGGCAGAAGCTAGTACAAAATAATCTCTCAAGTCTCAATTACAAAAACAAGCAAACAGCCACCGTACAAGTAAACAAACAGAACAACAACCAAATTATTTACATCTAATTGCGCAAATTAACATAGAAATTATACAGAGTATTAAGAGAAAATTTGCAGCTAACTACATTTTCCCCGATCGACAGCCCTGGAGTCGTCTCGCTGTAATGAAGCAATTTAAATGCATGAGGCAGGGCGCGAGAGACTCTTGGTGGGGAGAGGGGGCCTTGGAACCAAACGTCACAAGCGTAAAATGAGATCAAAATCATTCTGAACCTGCCAGCACTTTTACATAAGGCTGAGAATGAATTGTGCAAGGTTTGTTTCTACAATGTTTAGAGACGTCACTCGGTTGTAGGTATAGATGATAGTGGCTGCACGGGGTAAGTACGTTATATCTCTCCAGGTAGAGGATTACAGAGGGTACGGAACTCAGCCGGCGAAAATGTTTTCAAAACTTATTTGGGATAGTGAAAGGAAAAGTCGTGAAAGTGATATCTGTTAACTTGAGTAGTGCCAGATGAAAATAAGTTTTCCTATTTGGGTTGAGCTTGTTCTGTTGCGAATTTGTTCACTGTTATGAAAAAGGAATAAGATATAAGAGTACCTATGTTTTTACGACGTCACTATTTTAGTAAACAAACATTCTATTTTATTATTTCGCTTTTTATTTGTGGAGATGTCTCCCGCGGGAACCTGCAGTCCCATTTTTCAAATTCCGGTCAGTCTGTCAGTAGGTAAGTCAGTAATGGAAGAGTTACAATACAATAAAATATAATTTATTGAACATCACACAATCAAGGAACAGTACAAACATAATGTAACTACACAAAAGGTATGGCACACAGCAGGAGGTCTTATACCTTAATAGCGATCTCTTTCAGAGAACCTTTGGATAGTGGAGATGAAGAAAAACAAACTAGGTAGTTAGGTTAGTGAGAAATCCGGGATTAACGGGATACAGCACAAGATATTAGGAAGAGAAGAAATAAGACGTGTCATCAGCTGGTTGTTTAATGCGAGACTGCTAACCTAATGACCTACTTATAACTACCTACATAATAAAGCTAACTCTATGAAATCTACCCTCATACACACATATATTACACCTCCCCACTTATTC
>OZ020292.1:4485865-4603720 GCA_963971205.1 Aethes cnicana
GTCGCTATTAATTCCACACACCAGCTGATCACGCAAACTTTCTTCCAACCAAGTACCGAAACCACACGTTTTTGACATTTTCTTCAATACTGCCACATATTCCGCAATAGACTCGCCCACGCCCTGTTTACGATGCCTAAACTTATATCGCTCCGCGAGTTCACTCGGCTGCGGTTGTAAATGCTTCTGGAGAATTCCCGTAATCTCTGCGAACGTCTTTGTCTTGGGCTTGTCGGGTGTGCACAAATTAACTAATAATTCATAACACTCCGCCCCGATCACTGTTATCAACGTGGGCACTTGCAATTCACTCGCGACTTGGTTCACCACAAAATACTGTTCTAATCGCTCAACGTACAAGGTCCAGTTGTCCGTTGAAATATTAAATTCCGGTATCTTTCCCACCGCCATTGTTGTAGGTACTTAGTCACGAACACTTCTCGTACCTCGATCCGCCAACTCGAAAATCACCCGGTACTCGCGTGTATTTAGGTCCGAAATCGTCGCCACTGAGAAATCCGGGATTAACGGGATACAGCACAAGATATTAGGAAGAGAAGAAATAAGACGTGTCATCAGCTGGTTGTTTAATGCGAGACTGCTAACCTAATGACCTACTTATAACTACCTACATAATAAAGCTAACTCTATGAAATCTACCCTCATACACACATATATTACAGTTAGGTTAGAAGATGTATTGAGTTAAGTACATATAATTGATTGATTATTTTGTATTATTTGGACAAACTACGCCAGTGTTGATTTGAACTTTAGACCCACTGGCCCGCAGGCTCATTGCGGTAGGCCAATCGTTTGCGATCTTCAAGGCAACCGGTCGTTCTCTGTGCGAAATTGAAACATATGTTTGCCACTTATTATCGAATTCGTTATCAATATAAACGCCTTTTGAAACGAATGGTCCGTCGCAATGAGCCTGGCGTGTTTCTAATGTAAAAAAAGCCTCAAACGCGATGGATTATTGTCAGCCAGAATTTTGCAACTTTGATGGATTAAAACGTGACGTTTGCTTAGTCACATAGGTAGGTCATTTACACAAGTCTAGTGTAAGTAAAAAAAGCCGTGGTGGCCTAGTGGTTCGACCTACCGCCTCTCATGCCGAGGGTCGGGGGCTCGATTGCGGCTCGCACCTCGAAGTTTACTTACGTGCGAAATTCAATTTGAATTTACCATGAGCTTTTCGGTGAAGGAAAAACATCGTGAGGAAACCTGCACGCATCTGCGAAGTAATTCAAAGATGTGTGTGAAGTCCCCAATCCGCACTGGGCCCGCGTGGGGACTATAGCCCAAACACTCTCATGATGAGGGGAGGCCTGTGCCCAGCAGTGGGACGCAAATAGGCTGTAGT
Organism: Aethes cnicana; assembly: GCA_963971205.1. Taxonomy (NCBI): domain Eukaryota; kingdom Metazoa; phylum Arthropoda; class Insecta; order Lepidoptera; family Tortricidae; genus Aethes; species Aethes cnicana. The sequence continues at coordinate 4,487,235 of OZ020292.1, forward strand.
AGTAGTAGTAGTAGTGTTAGTAAGCTGGAAGCCTTGTGGTTTGACCTATCGCCTCTCATACAGAGGGTCGGGGTTCGAATCCGCGCACCTTTGAGTTTAATTACGTGCGGAATTCATTTTGAATTTACCACTGAGCTTTTCGGTGAAGGGAAACAACCTATAAGAAAATCTATACGCATCTGCGAAGTAGTTCAAGGATGTGTGTGAAGTCCCCAATCCGTACGGTACGGGCCCGCGTGAGGACTGTAGTCCAAACCCTCGCGTGATGAGGATGCCTGTGCCCAGTGAGATTTAAATAGGCTATTGTGGTGGTGGTGGTAGGGTTAGACTTGAAAAAACGTTTAGAACGGGTTCGCGTATTATCGACCATTTGTTGACAAATGTAAGTCGTAAACACACTGCCTCTGGGCTCTGTCTTTAGAGCGAGTTGTTCAGTCAGCTGTTTAGACCCCCCCTTCCGCGGGCGAAGATCGTTCGATCACTTTCCGATCGGTTAGTACTGGATCTTCTAATTTACGTCTGTTCTTATAAGTCCTTGATGACGTCACGAACCGTTTTGAAGCGGTTTAGGGTTGGCTGCTTGAAAATAACCACAAGGTAAAGCTAGAATTACGAAGTTTAGTTGTATGTAACTACCCAAGTAACACTAAGAGTTAATTTTGAGTGCTATAAGGGTGGTATTATGGCGGTCACTAACTCTAACAGTGTTAGAAGAGCGCTAGAATAGGTGGTATATCGGCGCTATAAGCCGATATAGCACCGATATAGCGCCATTTTGGCATAACTTTTTAGCGCCTTAAGTGCTATAATAGCGCTATAACAGTGTTAGTGGCCACTATCAAGCGCTACAATGGCGCTACAAAAGCGGTCACTAACTCTTAAAGTGCTACAACGGCGCTACAATAGCAACCACTAACACTTAAAGCGCTACAATGGCGCTACAAAAGCGGTCACTAACTCTTAAAGCGATACAATACTCCATAATTAAAGCTTAAAGTGGCAGAGTTGCGGTACTATCGCTCTTAGTGCTAGAGTGGCGCTACAATAGCTACTACTAACACTTAAAGCTCTACAACGGCGCTACAACAGCGATTACTAGCTCTGAAAGCGATACAATACTCCAAAATGAACGCCTTAAACTCTTAAAGTGGCGATATATACATAAGGTTATATCGAAGAATATTTTAGTTTGACAGCTTATAGTTTTGTTGCATTTGTAAAGTGTCTTGTGATAATTTAATGGCTGAAAGTGAAGTTAAATTAAGGTACTTTACATTTCGTGAGTGAGCTTGTGATTCCACAGGAAATCAATTGCGCAGGTAAGTTTACTGTGAAATACTATACATATTATTATCAAATTCTGAAAGGGCTTTCATTTTAGTGGCTTTTTGCAGAATCATAACAAATGTATTGGTGTAGAGCATTGTTACAAATATGTAAATATCCGATAAAAATAAGTTTAATGATTCATTTTCTTTATAAAAGAACATCGGCATTCCGTGTCTATGCTATATACTTAAACATTTAACAATTCTATAGGTCATCTGTAATGTTTTGTGTGTAATGTAGATTATTTTATTTATTTATTACTTCAATAGAAATGGCGGACCTGTATGGGCCGCCAAATGAGTGGCTTTTAACTCCTATACCTGCACAAAGGCGCTATAACTCACTCATGGCTCTACAACAGTTCCAGAAATCTCTCTTGTAGCACCCAAAGTGATATAATTGAGTTTTATATCACTTTAAGCGCTATATAAGTATTTTTAACTCCAAAAGAGTTCGCTAGCACTCTTCTACAACTAAAGCTCTTCTTTAGAGCTTAGGGTGGTAATAATCACTATAGCCTGTAAGGCAGCAGGCTTCAGCTGTATAATAGCGATAACAGACGCTCTTCTATCGCTGTTATAGACCTGAAGGAGTTAGTAGACACCACTATAGCACTGTTAGGGTTAAAAGCACGAAATTATATCCTTTATAGAACTTAAAGAGTTATATCATGCTAAAAGCGATAGCACTAACTGCGTAACCTGCACAAGAGTGATTGTAGTCGCTGTTATACGAGTTTAAGCTTATTATAACTCTCTTATAGACCCTCTTTACGCTCTTTAGTGGTAGTAAACTCTATTAAGCCTTTTGTATCGCTGTAACAGTTAATGGTGGCTATTGTAGCACCCTTGTAGCACCTAAGGCTATAAAATAAGCTCTATATGTCGCTAATGTGTTACTTGGGTAGTGTTGGGTAATATTGGTAAATAGTTTTAATACGTCATGTTGACTCTTCATGGTCATTGATCTATTATAAGTAAGGATTCACAATCAGCCGAAGAAAAACGGCCTGTCAAAACGGGTGCCCGAACAACTCGGGCATCCGTTTGGCGCTCGGTAAATTTGACACTTAAGTCTTATAATGTTAGGTTTACTTTTGTATAAAATATTTATCTCGACACATATTATAAAGAGGCTTTATTAGCATTTTGGAACGTATTTTCTAATGTCAGTTTGCTTCATATATTTTGACATATTCTGTTGGCCACTGTTCTTCCATATGTTAGTATAGGTCAATGTTCATGGTATTCTTTTAGTGGATGGTTAATTTTATTGCTACATATCTTTGAACCTAAATGCAGTTAGAGAACAGCATAAAAATTTGAATATCTACCAAAATTTTCATGACAAGATCGTTATCATCACTGGAACTGTTTCAGAGGAAACATACACACAGGTTCCTTACGAAAAAATAATTAACGTGTCCGTCAAAAACCACCTTACTTTTAATTGAATCTGTAATCCAGTCGAAGAGCACGTGAATTTGCGGAAACGAAAACCCTAATCAGAAACCTTTTCTAAGTTTGAACGATTCATTTGGTTTAAAACAATTAAACATGTTTTTGCCCAGGAACAACAAAAGGATCGAATTATAAGTTTGGCACAGCCCTGCCGCGCTGCGAGTGACAGCCTTTTCGGGAGGGCTAAGAGGTTTTCTAAAGAGCACACAAAAGCTATTGTTCATAAAAATGCGAGGTTCGCCAGAATTATGGAAAATAAAAAAATAAACATTTGATGGTACATGACGTCCTGTGTATTCTGATAAAAAAAAACAATAGGTAAGTAGGTGTTTACGACTAACTTCTGCCCGCGACTACGTCCGCAGGGAATTTATTTATAGCGTTCCCGCGGGAACTACGCGCTTTCTAAGGTAAAAAGTGGTAGCCAATGGTCCTTCCCCGTAGTCTATAATCGTACACATTTCATTAAGACGCTGACAAGAGCTAATGACCTTGACCAATCGAAGCAGGCAACTGTCTCAGCAGAGAATGTCTGTTTGCATTGGAGGGAGCGAGAAGCGCGACCGCGGCATGTTGTCGATATAAGTAGAAAATTAGAATATGAAGATTAAAAAAAATCCCCCATTGCATGAACAATATAAATTAGCATTTTTTTTTGGTATGAGTATGAGGGAATAATCCATATCCATACTAATATTATAAATGCGAAATTAACTCTGTCTGTCTGTTTGTCTGTAGTGAAGCGTCGTTGAAGCGTGAAGGTAACATTTTCACGCTTCAACCGCTGGACCGATTGAGATGGGCATGGAGATAGTTGGAGTTCCGGGAAAGGACATCTTTATCCCGGAAAAACGCATAGTTCCCGCGGGAACGCGATAACCGAATTCCACGCGGGCGAAGTCGCGGGCAGAAGCTAGTTAAAACATATATTTAACTCGCCTTGCAAAATCAAATAGTTTTCGTTTAAATACTGTTTAAGTAAAAGTCTTGTCAGCGCCTTAAATTGCTTGTGTTGATTGAGTGATTTAGTCGTGAAAGCATAGAGACAAACATACTCTCGCTCTCCAAATCGGTGTCAAGGGCACTAACACCTGTGTCAGTAAGTAAATTCGATTTTCAAACTTGAAACATTCTTTTTTTTTTATATGCAAGGGCATTTCTTTTTCAGGCTCCCGTGATGCCAGTAATTTTTATCAGGCCTATTTTAATTGCGGGGCGGCGGGTCGTTAGTCATACACTGTCACTGGCTGGTAATAATATTCCGCCTACCAATTCCACCTATTCTGAAGATACGCATCGGTGGTCGGAACGCCCACTGACAACAAATGAGCGGTGCACGCGACTTCAGACCGGTTTTTCAGACGTGCTTTTGTTTCGATTTTTTCTAACCCATAAGCACACGGTGGACACGGCCTATACAAGCACGATTTCGAATACAATAGGGATGACGACAACTTTTTTTCCCTTAGTCTATCAGTAAGATTATTGAAAAGTATTGGACACGTATTTTTTCTTTTTTCACGTAATCAAACTTATACGGAGATATATTGAGTTGAAATGGTGCGTGACGTCACGGTTAGGTACGATTTATACCTAACGGTGACGTAGTTAGCCCCCACTCTCCAACTTTAATGCGTTTTAACTTTTGTCATTCTTTGTTAATTTGATAAAACAAAAAATACGTGTCTAATATTTTTTTATTAACTGACTGAAGGACTAACTAGAATTTCGATTTCTTCATCCTGTCGTCATCCCTATTCGAATGAAGTGTCAATGTTTGCGTGCGAGGACGTCTGTACACTTGTAAATGTGTGTGTACCATACCAACTACGCGGGCCATCAGTGATCCACTCTCCATCTCCGGATGAAACAAATGACGCAGGTAAGGGCGAATTGGGCGCGAGATGCACGCCGGCTAGATTCAGGTGGTTGATTCCGTGTCATTCATTCATTCTGCATGTCAGTAGTACTATTAAATATTCTGTGCCAAAAGGCTCACAGGATTGTCTTCAGTCAGCTTTTCTTCTACGAAGAAAGACAATATAATTAGTATAATTACAGAATGCTACTAAATTGGCTGGCGTTTGAAATATCTAATAATGTAGTTATACTTTATTAACAAGAAGTATAGGTAACCTGCAGGTTCTGCCTGCTGCTTCGCCCTCGTGGAATTCGGTTATCGCGTTCCCGTGGGAACTATGCGTTTTTCCGGGATAAAAAGTAGCCTATGTCCTTTCCCAGGACCCCAACTATCTCCATACTAAATTTCATCTCTATAGGTCCAGTAGTTGAAGCTTGAAGAGGTAACAGACAGACAGACAGACCGAGAGACAGACAGAGTTACTTACGTAGTAGTACTTAATAAAACTGATGAAATGACATATACAATATTCAGAAATTATATAGTACCTATAGGTATATCATATGATTTTGTAACAATGTTGTAACAGCAAATTGATTAGTTTGAATCATCCGTATACCTAATATGTATAAATGTGAGCAACTTTTCTGTCTGTCTTGTCTGTTACCTCTTCATACTTAAACCGCTGGTGATCCAGTAACTTTATACATCAGCGATTGCGTGAAATCCGGTAGTTCTCTATAAACCGAAAATATTTCGGCTGCTTTTCATATTTTGGCGATTTTGACCATAAAGGACAAATTTTTGATACTACCTTCCCGGGGCGTTTTTAAAGAAGACTAAATTCCTGCGGGATCGCGAAATCGCCTTCAAAAGGTACTAGGATATAAAAATGCCACAGGTGACTCCAATTCGTGGCTCCACACGAGCAACACTAGCATACTCCGTCGGAACTACCGGATTTCGCGCATATGACTCCATCCATACTTTCAAACGACAAGGTTACTGGATCATGGATCGATTTAGATGAAATTTGGTATGCCAAGGGTCGAGCAAACGTTTTGATAGGTACATCAACTCCATAGTTTAAAACGTTTACGTATTACAATGCTAATGCGTATTATAATGTAAGTTCATTATACCTACAACTAAAACATCGACGCTTAAAACATAGAAAATCATAATACTGAAAGTACATAATGCCGATGCCCGATATACCGATGCATGAAATATCGAATCGAATCACATAACCGAAAGTACGAAATCCTGAAAGTACCTACAATATCCCGCCAGTACAATACGCCGAAAGTACGATATCCCGATTGTTGAAATGCCGAAGGTTGAAATGCCGAAAGTCAAAATAACGAAAGTTTTGGGTCTGATGGGTGGTATTTTTTTAACAAGTTCGGTTCTGCCGCTTTGCCGACCGCTGCCGCGGCACACTCGCTCGGATTTTGATCATCGGGATTCTAATTTTCGGGATTCCAACCTTAGGTATTTGGGTCTTCGGGAAATCAAGCTATCGACCAATCGTACTTTCGGGATTAAATATGAACTTTCGGCATTTTGATATTCGGCCTTCAGTTCATCGGCGTAATGAAATTCGATACTTTGAAATTCGGCATTGTGATACGTAGTTTAAAAAAGTATGGAGTTGATGTATCACTAACACCAGCATCACACCACGAAAAAGAAAATACCTATAATAATCATGTTTAGATGGAGCTGATACTGTGTTTGAAATATCATCCAACGTTTTTCTTAACCTTGTAGGCTTGTATATAGTTAGAGTCCCGGGGAATGACATAGGCTACTTTTTATGCTGAAAAATGTATGGTTCCTTCGGGCGATGGCGCGGGCAGAGCTAGTTGTGTTGTAAATATTTTTTTGTTGATACGATCACAATACTAAACTCGTCGTGAGAGCGTCGACTACTACAAAGGATCAAAACAATGCATAGTTCTCTAGGCCTATTTATATAAGAAGTTACGTCAGTTACCGCCGACAGTCCGGTAGTCTCTCTCGAAATGAACTCTCGAATGTACGTGGCAGCTCTATTTACTTGTATGGTGTCCTGTCTCGGCACAAAAGGAGAAATAAATTCCCTCAGTAAAAACCAGATGGCGTGTAAAAATTTCTCCAAGCTTTCATATTTCGACCCCGAACTGGTCATTGGCCCGGAATGGCGTATTTACTACACATGGAATGTAAAGTTGAAACAGAATTGTTTGGGGTTGAGATTCTCCAATGTAAATCCTTGGGTAAGATGTTTATAACTTTACTAGTTCTGATAACTTGGTGACAACCTTTCCACTTTTTTAACTGTATCATTATCTTGGTGAAATAGGAAATAAGTAGGCATCTAGTAACTAAAATGCTGCCTTTTATTTCGCAAGCATTTTCATCAAACGTGTTAATGCTGTCAGCATTTTAGGTTTCATGCCAAATAGTGTACTTAGTTCTTTAAAATAAGTTGTGTGTAAGTTTATTATTTAAATAAAGTCCAAAACGTCAATCGTTGTAGACCGTGGATTGTTTCTGGACGGTTCAGGGTAGAGTAGGTACTTGGAGAAGCAGCCGGCGTGGACCCTGTCAGCCACCATTTTGGTTTACCCCTTTTGTAAAACCATAAAAATCGTAGATGCATGCATGCGTTTGCGACGAGATGACCGACAACCTCGATAAATACTGTGCTAGGTCTACCAATATTGGTTTGTAATTCGACTTCGACAAAGTTGACGTTTCGGAGACATCTGTTGCCAATTTAGCGTGTAATATGGCACATAATGTGCCTGATTGGCAATACTGCACATCGGAGGACCACAGCGCCTCTAGAAGCGAATTCAGTCGCGGTGTCCCTTTTTAGAACCCCTATTCTAGTTCAATATATTTGTTGCGTATTCTACATTGCGTAGTCGCATTGTATTAGAACGATCCCTTGAAGTTTTTTATGAAAATCCAATCGTTACATTTACTTAGGTCGTGCATCGTTTCTGGAGGGACATGGGAAAATACCTCGAGAAGCAGCCATTGTGGACCGCCGCCTTGCTTTACGCGACCATGGGCGCCAGCAAGCATCAGGTGTTAATTCTGTCCGACTACGGCCCAGCGGGGAGGGTTCACGGCGTCCCGAATTTAATACGGGAACCTGGTAAGTTATCATCATCATCATCGTCATCATATCAGCCGATATACGTCCACTGCTGGACCTCCTAGGCCTCCCCCAAGGCTCGCCACTACGACCGATCCTGTGCCGCTTGCATCCACCGATCTCCCGCGATCTTCACCAGGTCATCGCCCCATCATGGGTCCATGGAATTGCGTCCGCATACTGGAAGAAGAGCTGTCGGTAGGCCTCCAACAAGGTGGTAAGTCTTACTACACATTATTATACTTGTTCATAATACTTGACTTGATTTGGCAAACTGGCTAGCATGTCGTGTACGAAGGTAAAGGCCTCATATCCGCCTAAGTCGCTCCCACCTTCGGTTATAAGTGGTAATCAAGTCTAAGTATTATAGCTATAAAATATCTACGAGTATTAATATTTGTGCAGTTGGTTCTTCACAGTGATGATTCAACCTAGACAGCCAAAGTTTGTACCTACTTACAAATTTCCATTATAGAACACAACACTAAGTACCTACCTGAGTAGGTCGAATAGAATCGCGTGCGATCGATCGAATTCGATCGAAGCTAACCGCAGAAATGAGGAGCCGAACGCCATTGAAATATAAAACTTTTCAATGTTTCAGAGACGGCTTTAATTCCTTTGCCATACAATTCGGTAGGTAAAATTAGCCACCAATGTCTTCGATTCGATCCACTAGGACCCCCTACCGCGCACTCCGGTAGGGAGTTAAGGCAGCCGGTGAAATTTCTGGCACAGAGGCATTCCATCTTAGGCCTCAGGGTAGGCAACGCATTCGAGATCTTATATGGGGGATCAAATGATTTATGTGTCCATGGGCCGCAGCTACCACTTTTACCATCAGGTGGGCTGTGCGCTCGTTTGCCTATAACCATCGACATAAAAAAAATGCGTCGAAGGGTGGTATTTAATATGAGACTCTGTGTTAACGGTTGGATGCTATAGAATTGCTAGTAGAGTTTACCTATGTGGGTATTTGTTATGTTTTGCTGCTATGCCCGAATTTATATGTTTGTTTGTTAAAAGGGAGGTGAAAAAAACAAAACAAGCTAACATATTTTAAAATTTTCAGACTTTCCGAAAATCCCAATGAGCGTACCGCTACTGCAATTACAAATGAAATTAATTCGGGGAGGAAAGTATTTGATCATAATGGACTGTGTGGGGGGCGAGATATCGCTGAGCACTCGGTTTAACCCGAAGCAACCACCCTACAGAGCCGAGATTGAGATTATGGCTGAACAACTAGGCTTCGGGCGTGGTACCATGGCCTGCAAGAATACTAGAGACTAAACGCGGCAACACGACATAACGGAACAAAAGCAATTATACTTATTGTGATCGCGAAGTGCATAATTGGGTACGGGTGAAAAATTCCAACTTTTTGGTATTTTGGAATTAAGTATTTTTGGACAGGAATAACGTTCCGCATCAATAGGAAGAAGTCTCAGAATTTTTCGTGTCGTAGATTGCGCGTCAAAAATGTAAATTATTTGGCGGTATGACGGCTCACTGAAGGTGGGTGTTAATGTTAATGTCTCCGATCGATCGCTGCGGCTTGCGGCCGACGTGTGTTTTATCGATATATTTTGCCTTTACTTGCTATTAATATTTACTAATAAAATGTTTCTATTACGAGGGTTCGAATGATTATTTTGGTAAATATAAATAGCAAGTAAAAGCAAACAATATCGATAAAACTCATGTCGGGTGCAAGCCGCAGCGATCAATCCGAGACATTGACAATCGACGTTAAAGGCGACTGCCTACTAAAGGTGAAAAACAGCCGTCATGCCACCAAAACCAAAACATTTTGGTTTTTTACGCGCTATCTGCGGCACGGAAAACGCTGAGATTTTTTTCTCATGATACGGAATGTTATTCATGCCTGTAAAGATAAATAAATCAAGCACGTTGTCATTTTTCACCCATACCCAATTGTGAAACATAATACTTACAGATATCTTTAAAAACGATGTCGGTGTGCCAATGTAATGGTAGGTACGTTCACACACTCGGCGTTTAAAACGACATTCAAACGAGCACGAGCAGGAGCGTGTGAACAGTGGGCCGACCGACCGTCGTCCCGATCGGCGGCGAGAACTTTCACGAGCTCGAATACAGCCTATTTACACCCTCGTGCTCGTTGAATAATATGCCATTTTGTAAGCGAGCATGTGAACGTATCTACCATAAATTATTTATTGGCTATTTTTAGCCAAGCTTGTGATAAAACGGAGTGAAGTGAAACTATACCTAGAGCAAACTAAGGACAATCTGTATATTTTAAAGACGCATCTTTATTATGGATTATCGGAATTTAATTATACGAATACATTCAAAGAACTTTTATTTAAACCTTCATTTACGAATGAAAATTTCGTACAATCATGTTCAATGTTAACAAATAGGCTGTAGTAGTAGTAGTCACTACTACTACTACTACAGCCTATTTGCGTCCTACTGCTGGGCACAGGCCTCCCCTCATCATGAGAGGGTTTGGGCTATATATTGTCCTCACGCGGGCCCAGTGCGGATTGGGGACTTCACACATACAATACAATACAATACAATATACTTTATTGAACACCACACAATCAAGGAACAGTAGACATTATGTAATTACACAAAAAGGTATGGCATACAGCAGGCGGTCTTATCGCTCAATAGCGATCTCTACCAGACAACCTTTGGATAGTGGAGATGAAGAAAAACAAACTAGGTATCATATCTTTGAATTACTTCGCAGATGCGTGCAGGTTTCGTCACGAATTTTTTCCTTCACCGAAAAGCTCATATGGTAAATTCAAATTAAATTTCGCACGTAAGTAAACTTAGAGGTGCGAGCCGGAATCGAACCCCCTGACCCTCGGCATGAGAGGCGGTAAGTCGAACCACTAGACCCCACGGCTTTTTAACAAACACTAAGCGAGCCTTATTCGAGTCCATACACAGGTATACAGGATTTCCCAAATCCAAAATAATGATAGGAACCTAAAGTCTCCCAATTTCTGCGTGAGAGCAAATTACTTAATACAATTTTAAGGGCTGAGTTTTCAATCGTCAGATATAAAATACCAAAATTATAATTTGTTCCGGAATAAAGTCGAATTTTATATAGACTATCCGAAGAATAATTTTCATCTGAAAATAGAAAGTCAATCAATCCTAATCCTAAGAAGCGCAAATTTCCCATCCGTGCGTCTCGCTCATACACGTTTACTTATTGGCCATCTCACTTTATGCGACAAACGACGTTTGGACTTTGGGATCTAGAGACTCACTGTGCAGTCACTTTGAAGTCTCGAATGATGGTTTATCCGAGAACCTATAGGGATATTCCTTTTTGGCGTGCCATCATCATCATCATGTCAGTAGGAAGACGTCCACTGCTGGACATAGGCCTCCCCAAGGCTCGCCACTCAGACCGGTCCTGTGCCACTCGTATTCACCGGATTGCCGCGTCCTTTCGTCGCTTCATCTTGTTGAAGACCCACCGACAGCTGGCGTCCGGTTCGCGGACTCCTTCGGCCAAATGGTATCCAGTACTTGTAACATCTGAGCTCGAAGCAGCCCCAATGCAACCATTTCCAGTAGTCCGCAACCCGTTGTCCGCAATACGGGCTACTAGGTTTTTTCAAGCGGGAAGAGCTGCGGACTAGTGGGAATTTGCATTTGCATAGTGGACTATTTGCATTTGTTCACACTGCGGACTATTGGGAATAGGCCATGTGTGTCTACTCCGTATTCCCCGTAAGTATACTTACAAGTAGGTATGTTTGCTAAATCCTCAACTGTGAGATTTACGCGGTCGTTTTTACCACGTACGTGGTACCACCCAAGTACGTGCAAAATATGGAATGATCTTCCTGCTGGGGTTTTTCCGACGAGATACGACTTGGGTGCCTTTAAGAGGCAAGTGTACCGTGAATTGCAAGGTCGGCAACGCACTGCTCTTTTTGAGCTGCTGGTGTCCATGGGCTGCGGTGACTACTTAACATCAGGTGGCCCGCATGCTCGTTTGTCAATTTTAGGTATAAAAAAATACTCTGAGCACTCAGATTTGATCCTACTGAGAATCTTATTATGCCAAACAAATGTGGAGAACAAATTTGTGAACAGGTAGAGATAAAACAACACTCCCCATGTATCTCTTTTGCAAGTATTTAATTTTCAACATAAACAAGTAATTAATTCGTAAACATATTTAAACTCAACAACAAACATTAAAATTCTTATTAGGGACCTGCCTGCATTTCATAAAACGTAACGAAACAAATAATTTACAATAATTATAGGTACAGGTATTAAGTAATGTATATCTACCAATGACACGTTAGTTTATAATTTAACGCATTAGATTATTATAAAGTAACTGAAGTTTAAAATTTTACTAGAAAACACATGTATTATAAATGCATACTAAATATAAATGTATAATGATACGGTATGCATTAGTAGTAGCCTATGCAGTATGCAGTAGGTCAAAATTATTTCCGGCATAGGCTACTGCCGCTAAATTTTAAACCCGGTATTGCGACGAGATCCGGACTCCCAAAGGTAGCACCTCTGCGTATTCTAGTTCTTAAAAGTTTGTCTTTGTTCAACATTCAATCATTTATTATTAGCAAATTGGCCTACGGGCATTTTTACACGTCGGTATATGTAATTAATCTACCTGCAGTGCTTGCTAGCTTGCTGAGAACAAGATAGCCAAATAAAATCAAGAGAAAACTTTTTCAAAATAACAACAACACAAGTACAGGTGATTTTAACGGTAAGTAGTGATCTTTATCATATGAATGCTTTGCTCCGTTACGAATGGAAGTTCACTCTGAAAATGATTTTTTTTCGCAACTTATTTCGTCTAAGATATTTTTTTGACATTATATTCATGCAAGTACAGTATAGGCATAGGGATCAGCACAAAAGAATTTGAGGCGAGTTCTGTGTTCATCTCCAGCTTCATTACTTACATAGCGTTTAAAAGTGAAAGGTAAGCACTTGTAGACACATTTTAGGTGATTAATTTTCTTATCGATATAAATTTCAATTTATGTTATGTTATGAATTATATTATTTTTCTCAAACATGCTCGGAAATGTTCGTGTTACTTTCAAAAAAAGAAGACGCGAGGCTGTCCATTGCCGGCCTTGGCCAGCAAAAACATTATTGAAAGTCAATCAATCCTAATCCTAAGAAGCGCAAATTTCCCATCCGTGCGTCTCGCTCATACACGTTTACTTATTGGCCATCTCACTTTATGCGACAAACGACGTTTGGACTTTGGGATCTAGAGACTCACTGTGCAGTCACTTTGAAGTCTCGAATGATGGTTTATCCGAGAACCTATAGGGATATTCCTTTTTGGCGTGCCATCATCATCATCATGTCAGTAGGAAGACGTCCACTGCTGGACATAGGCCTCCCCAAGGCTCGCCACTCAGACCGGTCCTGTGCCACTCGTATTCACCGGATTGCCGCGTCCTTTCGTCGCTTCATCTTGTTGAAGACCCACCGACAGCTGGCGTCCGGTTCGCGGACTCCTTCGGCCAAATGGTATCCAGTACTTGTAACATCTGAGCTCGAAGCAGCCCCAATGCAACCATTTCCAGTAGTCCGCAACCCGTTGTCCGCAATACGGGCTACTAGGTTTTTTCAAGCGGGAAGAGCTGCGGACTAGTGGGAATTTGCATTTGCATAGTGGACTATTTGCATTTGTTCACACTGCGGACTATTGGGAATAGGCCATGTGTGTCTACTCCGTATTCCCCGTAAGTATACTTACAAGTAGGTATGTTTGCTAAATCCTCAACTGTGAGATTTACGCGGTCGTTTTTACCACGTACGTGGTACCACCCAAGTACGTGCAAAATATGGAATGATCTTCCTGCTGGGGTTTTTCCGACGAGATACGACTTGGGTGCCTTTAAGAGGCAAGTGTACCGTGAATTGCAAGGTCGGCAACGCACTGCTCTTTTTGAGCTGCTGGTGTCCATGGGCTGCGGTGACTACTTAACATCAGGTGGCCCGCATGCTCGTTTGTCAATTTTAGGTATAAAAAAATACTCTGAGCACTCAGATTTGATCCTACTGAGAATCTTATTATGCCAAACAAATGTGGAGAACAAATTTGTGAACAGGTAGAGATAAAACAACACTCCCCATGTATCTCTTTTGCAAGTATTTAATTTTCAACATAAACAAGTAATTAATTCGTAAACATATTTAAACTCAACAACAAACATTAAAATTCTTATTAGGGACCTGCCTGCATTTCATAAAACGTAACGAAACAAATAATTTACAATAATTATAGGTACAGGTATTAAGTAATGTATATCTACCAATGACACGTTAGTTTATAATTTAACGCATTAGATTATTATAAAGTAACTGAAGTTTAAAATTTTACTAGAAAACACATGTATTATAAATGCATACTAAATATAAATGTATAATGATACGGTATGCATTAGTAGTAGCCTATGCAGTATGCAGTAGGTCAAAATTATTTCCGGCATAGGCTACTGCCGCTAAATTTTAAACCCGGTATTGCGACGAGATCCGGACTCCCAAAGGTAGCACCTCTGCGTATTCTAGTTCTTAAAAGTTTGTCTTTGTTCAACATTCAATCATTTATTATTAGCAAATTGGCCTACGGGCATTTTTACACGTCGGTATATGTAATTAATCTACCTGCAGTGCTTGCTAGCTTGCTGAGAACAAGATAGCCAAATAAAATCAAGAGAAAACTTTTTCAAAATAACAACAACACAAGTACAGGTGATTTTAACGGTAAGTAGTGATCTTTATCATATGAATGCTTTGCTCCGTTACGAATGGAAGTTCACTCTGAAAATGATTTTTTTTCGCAACTTATTTCGTCTAAGATATTTTTTTGACATTATATTCATGCAAGTACAGTATAGGCATAGGGATCAGCACAAAAGAATTTGAGGCGAGTTCTGTGTTCATCTCCAGCTTCATTACTTACATAGCGTTTAAAAGTGAAAGGTAAGCACTTGTAGACACATTTTAGGTGATTAATTTTCTTATCGATATAAATTTCAATTTATGTTATGTTATGAATTATATTATTTTTCTCAAACATGCTCGGAAATGTTCGTGTTACTTTCAAAAAAAGAAGACGCGAGGCTGTCCATTGCCGGCCTTGGCCAGCAAAAACATTATTGTCGTGTGTGTTTTTTTTAATTCGCTTGCTATTTGAGACACCTCTAGAAACTGGCAAATCCATGGAGGTAATAAGTACAACTTCCATGGCCAAATCATCCACGATCATGGAAGTAGTAGATACTGATGTGGGGTAAATGCGCCTAAATTTATTTCGCCCCTATGCCAAAACAGCCAACTACTAGTTGAGTAATATTTATAGGTTTCGATATATTTATGTAGGCGCACTTACCCCATCCTGGCGCACTTGCCCCGAAACTGACAAATCCATGGAGGTAATAAAGTACAACTTCCATGGCCAAATCATCCACGATCATGGAAGTAGTAAATACTGATGTGGGGTAAGTGCGCCTAAATTTATTTCGCTCCTATGCCTTGTAAACAGCCAACTACTAGTTGAGTAATATTTATAGGTTTCGATATATTTATGTTAGGCGCACTTACCCCATCCTGGCGCACTTGCCCCGACTGACCTTACGTATTTCCTCGCTGTTTGAGAAAAGCATTATATATACCTCGGCCGCAATTGCGATTGCCTGACTCGTATTAATAGAAGGCTTCGCTTCGCTCAGCCTTCTAACATACTCGTCCGGCAATGCGCTACTTGGCGGCCTCTGCAATAATGTACTATTATTATCCCTATGTTGCCTACTGAGAATCTTCACCAGAATGATCTAAGCTTCATAACAATTTAAGTTACGTTTTATGGTAACGTCGCTTTTTTTTGTTAATTCTATGTCACTTTCATCAAACTTCGTAGCCTTACCAGGTTTACACAACTATAGAAGGCACGTGGATTAAGAAATATTAGACTTTGCGTCAACGACTTAAGTGCTTCGCCAGGCGCCCGCCCAACCACCTTCAATTTGAGCGGAGTTTTGCCCCCTCACCCCAAATTATTGTAGGCAAGATGGGAAACCTTTTCCAAGGGCTAGTTCCTTTGCCACCGACTGAATCTCTTTTTTGGTGGGGGGGCCCTCCGAGAAACGGGCGCTGAGCGATGTAATCCCTGACAAACAGTCCATTACGACCAAGTATTGTCCTCCTTGAAGCAACTTCATTTGGAATGGAAATAGTTTTACGCTCTTCTTCTTCCCCAAGAAGCCTGGAAATTTGAGAATGTCTATTAGGTTAGTACGTGAAAATATATCAAATATACACACACAAACTTTACTAGCATTCAGTGGACCGACTATTACAAGACTGCCGTTGGACCATTTTTAGGGTTCCGAAGTCCACAAGGAACCCTTATAGTTTCGCCATGTCCGTCCGCCGGTCCGTCCGTCCGTCCGTCTGTCCGCACTATTGCTCAGAGATGCTTAGTTCTAGAAAGCTGTAATTTGGCATGAATATATATAAGTATATTAGTTACGCCGACAAAGTTGTACAATAGTCAGTGTCTTCCCCCCTGCCAGCTAAATGGTGGTTTTCAGACAGCTGAAAAAATTCATGGTGGTGGCATATAACGCAGTTGAAAGGAAAACTATCACAGCTAAGAAGGCTATACATGTTTCCGGGTCATAGTCGACCAACCGCAAGCAAGCAAAAATGCGTAGGTACGGAAAAGTAGAGAGAAGAGAAGGTGACATACTTAATAGAACTTACTAGGCTCCCGACTGAGATTGGGTACGCCGTACAGCCTCCCCGGTGGGCCCCGGTCAGCGAACAGTAGCAACTGGTGTTTGCCGGAGCCTATTGTCACGTAGAGCATGGCGCTGCCCCACGCGGGCTGCTCCTCCAGATACTCGGCCATGTCCATCCAGATATGATTCACGGTCTACAACGATTGAAGTTTAGGCTTTTTTTTATACCTGTAGGCAAACGAGCGCACAGCCCACCTGATGGTAAGTGGTCACTGCGGCCCATGGACACCGAAATCCTATGATCCCCCATTAAGAAACCATAAGATCTCGAATGCGTTGCCTACCCTGAGGCCTAAGATGGAATGCCTCTGTGCCAGAAATTTCACCGGCTGCCAGGCTAGTTTACTTTTTACTCATCATTATCATCAACAACTCTACTCGGCTGCTAAGAATATCATATCACAAACATCAAATTGTTATACGGGGTCAAGCAAACGATAGCCGATACTGTGGGTAAAATAATATCGTTACAACATTTTGCTTTACCCTACATAGGTATACATATAGATGATTTGTCTAAAGCAAAATTAAATTATAAAATTAGTGGCACGCCACTAGACGTACCTACATTGCTTATTAAGTGAGGATACGAATATCAGGAGTTCTCTCGAAACCAGCAATGCACGTCTATTGGCGTGCCACTAATTTCATGACAGGTATAAATTTGGCTTTACTGTCTCGGTCAGGTTCTTTTGTCCAATGAAATATTTTTACCTACTTAACACAAATCCAGTTTAACTAGAATACGACATATTAAAATGCCACCAAGTACATGTGAAGAATTGTGAGCGGGCCAGAAAGTTCTCGAGTAGCGTCCGCGAACCGGGAGACGAGCTGTCGGTAGGCCTCCAACAAGATAAAGTGACGACCTTGTAAAAGTCGCGGGAACGCAGTGGATGCGAATGGCACAAGACCAGTCTCAGTGGCGCGCCTTGGGAGAGGCCTATGCTATGTCCAACGGTGCTGAAATGATGATGATGAAATTGCCATCAACTTCAATTTCAAACATATTTATTTGCATAAAATGGTACAAAAGATGGTATACATTTTTATAGGTAACTCATTCTGCTATAAGTATTGTGTGAATAAATACTAAAATGAAAACATTACATTACAATTGGGCGCTCATAAACTCCTTCACATCGTAGTACTGTTTTTTAAGTAGTACGTATGTTACGAGTATATTGGTTAAGTTGTTGCGGAACGAACTTAATGGTAACTGTTGCATATCTAGAGGCAGCTTGTCAAAGAGTTTTATGCACATTGTGTAACATTCATCAGTCATTGTGTAATAACATCAGTACTTAACTGAATCCAGTAAAGTTAGAAACAACTTACCCAAGGATTTACGTTCTTGTAAGTCATTTCCAAACAATCTTCTTCCGACATTACCTTCCACGTGTAGTAAACACGCCATGGCGGGCCCACTATCAGTTCGGGGTCAAAATACGGGTTCTCACCGAATTTTTTACACGCTTCCTGGTTTTTCTTAATATTAACCTTTTTGAGTTTTTCTGAGCACACCACACAAGTAAATAGAGCTGCTAAGTATATCTGTGAGATCATTTTCGAGAGTGACTGAGCTCGGGAATCGCAGTAACATCTGATATATATGTAGGAAAGGAGGATGTTTTGATTCTTTTTGGTCACACACTCCAACGACGAGTATGTTTGTAACTATTCGCTCCGTGCATGGTGAGTAACCCGATCACACCGCATGCCGTAGCTGAAATGTGAAACTTGGAAAAACAGTCTATACAGAGTGATCATGTAAATAGCCGCAGGCCGCAAGAGGAGAGCTGAAGAGCCGCGGGTTGCCGACCTCTGTAAGCTGAACGAAAAAGAATGGCGTCGTCCTACTGACTGTCACACACAGTCAGCCCATAGGCCCCAACTAAGTAATAGTACATTGTGTATTAAGGGCGATAAATGACGAATTGTAGTCGAGAGCATTTATAATAAGCCCGAAACCGAAGGTTGAAGGCTTTAAAAGGGCTCGAGACTGCAATTCCTATACCGCCCGTGATAGGCACAATGTTTTTCATCCCACTTGCGAGGAAAATACAGGAAATATTCACCAGGACGACCTGTGAACTGGTGCCTGTAGGTTAATCGGCATCGCGAGCAAACCTTTTTTGTTTCTTTTTAAACATTCAAATCGTACGGCCACTAGCAATGGTGCCGCCATTTAAGTAGTTCTACTTTTTAATTTGTATTATTTCGAAGAAAACAATTGAAAACAAATACATTACAGCTCGTGGGCTCATAAGAAATCTCGAAAGCCCGTGGTCATAATCTGGGGCCTTAGCTTTGCCTGCCTGTAATGACACCGTTTTCGAGAAAATGTGATGAAAAGTATATTGTATTGTAGTGTAAGGCCCGGTTCCAAAAGCTACAGAATTATTCAACACAGTAGGCCTCAACTAGGACTTATTATATTTATTAAATTTAGAACACATGCTTTCGCAACAACCTGTATAATATACTAGTCGCGCCCTTCGCCTCGTCGCTCGTGTATAAGTGCCACTCCACCGCCGCGCCTCCTCCCGCTTGCCACCTGTGTGTGTTTCACGCCTAACATGAAACGACACCATCAGCCAAATCGGTCCTGCAGTTCTCGAGCCTTAGCCTGACTAACACACGGCAATTCATTTTTATTTATATACTACTTAGCCCGGTGAACTTCGTATCACCAAAGTGGCTTTTTTAGGTGTTCCGGATTAATTTTCCCAATTTTTCTTTCTTTCTAAACCTTCCCTGAATAAAACAAAAAAGAATGAGCTAAATCGGCCCAGCAGTTCTCGAGTCTTAGTCAGACTATCACACGGCAATTCATTTTTATATATAAGAAGATGATATAAGAAAGAAAATAAAACAACGTGACCGTGGGAGCGGCGTCTACATAGGATCAAAACATCTTACTTCCGTGAACTACCTATATAAGAAGATATTGCAATTCCCGAAGGCAGTCACTCTCGAAATGATTTCACGGATATACTTAGCAGCTCTTTTTACTATTATGGCATCCTTAGCAGAACCCGACCGCAAAAAATACGAGGATGCCTGTCAGAAACTCGGTATGAATCCGAATTTCGACACCAAATTGGTACTAGGCCCGCAATGGCGTATTTACTACACATGGAACTTCAAGAAGGGCGGCAATTGTTTGGCGATGAAGTTCTACAATATAAATCCTTCGGTAAGGTACTACTGTTCATAGCTTTGCCACGTTTTAGGGTTCCGACCAGGAATCCTTAAGTATAGTTTCGACAACTTTGTCTTAGCTTAGGTTCTAGAAAGCTGTTACATAGATATTTACGCCGATAAAGTGGTAAATTTAAAATATTGAAAAAAAAAATCATTTTGGGTAACCCTGTATTTAAAATGGAGAGACAACCCTGCCCGACGGTCGCGGGTCCGAATCCGGCTAGAGGAGCAAATTTTCTGTGATGAGGCATGAAGGTTGTACTCGAGTCATGGATGTGTACCTAGTATTTTGTTTGGCTGTCTTGTTCTCAGCAATAACGTGTAAAAGCGCTCGAAGTGGCCAATTTGCTAGCGCCGACAGTAGAAGCTCCTTCACCATGTTTGATAGCCGTGTCACAAGTAATCTAGCAAAATATCAATCGTTGTAGAAGATCTTCTACTATCAAAAGTCCCGCGCCTTCACATTTCAAAACGCTTCAATGTATTTAAAAAGCACCACCAACACTCTCAACACATGTGTGCATGCTGAGACAGCCATCAACTATGCGTTGAGAGTGTTGGTGGTGCTTTTTAAATAATGATAAAAAAATTGAAGCGTTTTGAAACGTGAAGGCGCGGGACTTTAGATAGAAGAAGATCTCTACCGTTGGAGGGTGACGTTCGTTTGGAGGTGATAAGGACGTGAGTAGAAAGTTTATTATGAGATTCCAATCGTTATAGATCGTGGGCCGTTTCTATAAGAACATGGGTCAGTACCTGCTGACGCAGCCTTCGTGGGGCGACTCCGTCTTCTACGGGACCGTAGGCGCCGCCAAGCACGAGATCTTATTTATAGCTGATTTCGGCCCACCGGGGAGGGTTCAGGGTGTGGCCAACTTAACACGGGATCCTGGTAAGTCCATTTATCCATATTAATATATATAAATGCGAAAGTATCTCTGTCTGTCAGTCTGTCTGTCTGTCTGTCTGTCTGTTACCTCTTCACGCTTCAACCGCTGGACCGATTGAGATGAAATTTGGCATGGAGATAGTTGGGGTCCCGGGAAAGGACATAGGCTACTTTTAATCCCGGAAAAACGCATAGCTCCCGCGGGAGCACGATAACCGAATTCCACGCGGGCGAAGTCGCGGGCAGAAGCTAGTGAATATTATAAATGCGAAAGTAACTCTGTCTGTCAGTCTGTCTGTTTGTCTGTCTGTCTGTTACCTCTTCACGCTTCAACCGCTGGACGGATTTGGATGAAATTAGGCATGGAGGTAGTTGGAGTCCCGGGAAAGGATATAGGCTACTTTTTATCCAGGAAAAACGCATAAGTAGATCCCGCGGGAACGCGATAATCGAATTCCACGCGGGCGAAGTCGCGGGCATAAGCTAGTATTGTATAATCTTAATATAGTTATAAGTACTAATAAGAAGTCTGTGAAAGAAGTCGCGTCTGTAACTTGAAAATTAATAGTAGATTGTTTATCAAGGGACTAAAACAAGACATTATGACACGAGATGTTTAGCCACTCGAGCAGAGCGAGGGTGGCTATAGTTCGAGTGTCATTATGGTTGTTTAGTCACGCGTTAAACACTCTGCTTTTCGCTTCGAATGCGAGGAAAAAAAAACGAAGTTCCATACAAAATTACGATATTTATTATTACAAAGTAGATTCTCGGCTACTTCCCGATGACCTAGAATCATGAAATTTGGCCAGAAGCAAGGTCTTACAGCACACATACAAGAATAAATCTGATAACCGTAAATATTTTGGTGCAAAAAAAAGACAATTTACTAATACAAACTTATCATTTGCGGTTGGCGCAGTAGCCGTGTCTACTTCACCAACCGCAAATAATAAGTTTGTATTGTTAAATTTGCATCATCAAGTTTGTAGGTACGGAACCCTCGGTGCGCGAGTCCAACTCGCACTTGACCTGTTTCTTATCACGTGACGTTTTGAATGATATTTAGCCAACAGATTCAAACTTGAAAACTATTAATATATTTAAAACTAATTGGGTCATGCATTATTAAATGAATTCACTTTAAATAAAACAAGATTCATAGGTATTCGGAATCATTAAATCGTGTTTCACGAAATTAAATCGTTTTTCCATGCCCTAGAAATTGTCTAGGTTCACTGGAAATGGGGATAATCCTCCTTTCACAAACTCTGTGGTTGGCTGTTTAGGCGGGTTTCCAAAGTAAATTAAAAAAAAAATTACTTTAGTCCCTAGAGACTAAAAAAGAGCTTTAGTCCCGATGTGCAGAGACTAAAGTATCATTTTAAGAGCATGAGAAGTGAAAAAGAAATTATCAAGCCGAGGGGACTAAATAAAACGATACTGAACACAAAATAACGATTTTTAGAAAAGTTATATGTTTGTATGTATCGGATTTAACTCGAAAACTACTGGACGGATTGCAACAAAATTTGGTATGGGGGTAGTTTCTAATAATGCGATGCTCAACATATATAGGCTACTTTCTATACCGAAAAACGGATAGTCCCCGCGGGAACGCTATTACCGAACTCCACACGGACGATGTCGCGGGCAGAAGCTAGTAATATTATAAAACTGAATCTTTGTGTCTTTGGATGTTTGTTACTCAATCACGCTAAAACGGATCGACGAACTCGCATTTGGAATTTGGCAAACTACTACTACTTTATAGTTTTACTTGTATATTATCCCGGAAACTCCGTAAAAGGACTTTGGATAGATATTCCGGGAATCCAAATAATCTTTGAAAATCCCGGAAACCTCAGTAATAACGGAAATCCTATAAATTCTGAACAATCCCTGACGAATGTTTTTAAAGTATCCTGGAAAATGGGATTTGGAAATATAAATATGGCGCTAAATTCCCTGCGGCGTGGATAAAATTAATTATAATAAATTCTTCCGCAGCCTTTTTACAAAAAAGGAAACTGTAAAACCACAGCCGGTTAGTTCGGTCCGCCTGGAGAACCACCACCGTTCTCAAGTAACTTTGTTCCGATATTATACCTACATCCGGGTTTGCCTCTGGCGTTACAAATGTCTATAGGAGGCGGTCTACTTTCAATCAGGTGGGCCGTCAGCTCGGTCGTTGGCCTAACAAAACTGGTGCCTTATCATTTATCAAGCTTAACCCGGAACTGATTTAGGTGTTAGACCGGAAGATACTGACAGAAAATTCCGAATCATTTGTACCAGGCTGGTGACTCTACAGGGGTATAATTACGTAATGACGAAAAGGAAAATCATGGTCATTGCGCCAGTGCCGGCGGCCCAATAGCGTGAGCGCATAGTAAAAAATAATACTCCTTTGGAGCGGTATGGCAGCCATTTGGCCTCATCGGAAAAGTATGGCATAGTGATTTTCGTATGGCTACTCGACGATGATTAGCTGTGCAAAAATTAGCCTGGCACAAATGGTTCAATTTTTGGTTTTCCATGGGGAATGGAGATATTTTGAGAATCTATAGCAAAAGCATTGAAGTGTTGGATGACTTTCAACGCATATGAGGATGCTAGTAAAGTTTGCCTGTGTGGATGGATATTTGTTATATTTTGACACATTTGACTGCATGAATTTCAATAAAAATTTGTTGAAAAGGAGACGAAACAACCTTACTGAACACATTTTTAAATTTTCAGTTTTTATGAAATACAAAATGACGAAAAGCGTACCGCTAATGCAGCTGCAAATGAAGATAGTTGGGAGAGGACAATATTTGGTTATGATGGACTGCCTCCTAGGGACGGTATCGCTCAGCAAGCGTGATACGGGGGTACCACCCTACATATCCGAGATCGAGTCGGTGGCCAAGGAACTAGGCATCGGAACTGGTGCCCTAGCCTGCCCGTCGACACATGTCAAACGTACCACCATCCGCTCATTGCCACCGCCACCAGACTATGACCAACATGATCAAGATATGAAATACGTAGGCGGGATGATAATTTAAGCCTAACGTAGAATAACATAGTTTGACATTCAAAATAATTTAATTTTTCACGGACCACCACCACAACAGTCTATTTAAGTCCCACTGCTGAACAAGAGTCCATAACCAAAAACGACTTTTATAGGGACTTTATAAATACTCTTCCGCTGCCGATTAGTGCAAAGTGATCCTCGTAGGGTCGGTTGATTCAAACCGCCTGTTAAAGTTAACGTAAACGTTGTTTACTATGTGACAAAATGACGTTTCTGTATGGAATGACAGCTCTGCGGCCATATTTAACGACCAGGAGTCCGTCAACTGTGCTTGAGTCAACCCACCCTCAGATGTCTCAAAAATCGATCCACCCAATAGTCTTTAGCTTAAGGAAGACCTACCTAACTGATAGTTTGATATTGTTAAATCGGGTGAACAAGGCAAAAAATAACAAAGTAGTTCGTTGTTTTTGCCATAGCCTGAAGGCATGTGTGATTTTTTCCCTTTCATCCATAGTAAGCAATCGCGCCCACCGGGTAGGTTTCTCCAGTAAGTTTCACCTATGGGCCGGTTGATTCAAACCGTTCGTTAAAGTTAACGTTAACGTCAAATATTTTACTATGGGACAAAATGACGTTTCTGTATGGAATGACAGCTCGGCGGCCATATTTAACGACCGGGAGTTCGTCAACTGTGCATGAATCAACTAACAGAAGGTGAGTAGCGTGACGACACACTGTGGGCCAAAAGCCCGATCTAGCTGGACAAAAAGGGTCACTTCAATTCTGTAATTGTACTAGCAAAATCGATAACAGATACTCCCGAGGTGACGATTCCGTTGATAATTTTGTCTAAGTGCCTTCCAATAAATAATTATTAACCTAGAAGTAGGGCGGTGTTGTGTGCATTAAAATCCTTCACTTTTCGTATTTGGTTTTGCGTATTTCACGATGTTTCTAAGATTATTTTTTGAGTTTTTCGTCATGGATCGTAAAGTTAATGTTATAAACTATTTTTTTACAATTATTTCGGTTGTATTATATTTTTAGTGCATATTTCAAGTTTCTTAGACGTCAAACTACATGTACCATCGTGTAACAAACCATAAGTAAACGCACACCTTAGAGCTGATTAAGAGTGTAAAATAATATTGTCGAGATCGGGCTTTTGGCCCATAGTGCGATAGGGAGGGGGGGGACAAAACACGTGCATTGCCTGTGCTCTTGATATACTTACATATATTATTTGGGTGTTCGTTCAATTTCATTTAGGTAATTATGTGAAAAAAAATTATTTTGCTTGATGATGATTAAAAGTATTAGGTATTACTTAATTGAAGAGTTCATTGAATGGAAGACGATGACATTTAAGCCAATATAGTATAGATTTATAGAAAAACAATGCATTTGTAAAAGTAATTAGATATTAGCTGTCATGTTTAGTTTTTAAGACCTTTATTTATACAATGCTCTGCTACTCATCTGCTCCAGCGTTCATCATCGGTGCTTCGGCAAAGGTACTAATTACTACTTCAGCGTACCTACTACCTATTTATTTGTTGATTCTCTGCCGAATTTAAGCGGTCTAGTAGAAAGGTGTATTCGTAGAAAATTAATTTGAGCATTACTAGAAATATTGAGAATCATGCTAATTTAAATAATTTAACTTTTACTTAATTAAGGATTACCTTGTATCTTAAAATAAATAGTAAAAAAATATGTCTTGCATTTTTTTTTAATTTACTTCTACTATTACTACTACAGCCTATTTGCGTTCCACTGCTGGGCACAGGCCTCCCCTCATCATGAGAGGGCTTGGGCTATCACTTCACACACATCTTTGAATTACTTCGCAGATGCGTGTAGGTTTCCTCACGATGTTTTCCTTCACCGAAAAGCTCATGGTAAATTCAAATTGAATTTCGCACATAAGTAAACTGAGAGGTGCCAGCCGGAATCGAACCCCCGACCCTCGGCACGAGAGGCGGTAGGTCGAACCACTAGACCACCACGGCTTTTTTATTTAAGTCCTAGTAAATTTAGTTTGCGCCCCACTGCTGGGCACAGGCTATCATCCAATCACGAGAGAGCTACAGTCACCACGCGGGCCCAGGTTTTTTAGTAGGAGATATAACCTAAGGAATATCACTCTCGTATGTTGTTGGAATGAAAGCAAGTTTGTGTTTATGTTAAATAATTTGCAAGTTGGTTGTCTAGATAAACTTGGGCATAAGCTCTGTTAAATAAAAAAGTTAATTAAAAAAAACAAAAAACCCGACTGCGTAAAAAACTAAAAAGAAAAAAACAAGACTACTTAGTTCAGTAGTAGCCTAGTAGCTAGGATTATGTTAAGCAATATTTAACGTCGCCATCAGATATATAATCAAATATTGATTGCTATTGAGGAATCTAAAGATGCCTACTATCGGGACCCATTATTTGTAACATTTTAACCTAGATTTTAAATGGGTCCCGACTGTAGGCATCTTTAGATTCCTCAATAGCAATCAATATTTGATTTATGTTAGTGTCGAACATGAAATTATTTCCATGGTGTCATTTCTCAGTAGGTACGATCGCCATTAGACGTAATATGAGCAAGCAAGAATGATCAGAAATATCTGAGCATGTAGTCTAACGTCTTGACAGTAAGATCGTGTCCAGATATTTATGATTACATTGTTCACTACCATATATCTGATAGCGACGGTAAATATTGCTTAACATAATCCTAGCTACTACTGAACTAAGTAGTCTTGTTTTTTTCTTTTTAGTTTTTTACGCAGTCGGGTTTTTTGTTTTTTTTTAATTAACTTTTTTTTATTTTACTATTTTTAGTTGGGGATTATAAGACCGTAAATTCCGCAATCTTGTCATTTCATGGAGAGAGTTGCTATCGTGGGGATTATTAAGTAGCTTGCGATGATCTAAATTACTGATTATTAATCCCTCTAGAGACCTAACCCGGCTCAAAACGCTACATAAGCCTGACCCTATTAAAATTCTTCAAGTCAACCGATAGATGGCGCTACTGGTACTACATTAGAGTATTATTAGGTAGCTATTTTATTTATTTACGAGCGCTGAGTACTGACTAGTGTAATTGGTACCTATAATCTAATATAATAAGGTTATATTTTACTGTATTAAGTAGGTAAATAACACTATTGATACTTTAAATGTAATAACGAAACTAAAAGTCTTCAAGTCAACGGATAGATGACGCTACTGGTACACTACATGAATTATGAACATGTCAACAGGTTCCCAATACTACAGAATTCCAAATCTACAGATTCCCAACACTACAGATTACCAATTCCATAGCATTCCAATACTACAGAAATCCAATTCTATAGCTTCCCAATACTACAGATTCCCAATTCTATAGCATTCCAATACTACAAATTTCCAATTCTATAGCTTT
The DNA here is from genome assembly GCA_963971205.1 of Aethes cnicana. Taxonomy (NCBI): domain Eukaryota; kingdom Metazoa; phylum Arthropoda; class Insecta; order Lepidoptera; family Tortricidae; genus Aethes; species Aethes cnicana. The sequence continues at coordinate 4,514,421 of OZ020292.1, forward strand.
CCAACGCTACAGATTCACAATTCTATAGCTTCCCATCACTACAGATTCCCAATTCTATATTATTAACTAAGTAGGTATAAAAATGCCGATATAAAATAGGAATGTGACTGGGTCGACGGGTCCCCGCTACGCGGGGCCCCTATTTCTTTGTAGTTTGCCCTTCGGGCATATATAGATAACTAACGAACCTAACCTACTTCACACCTTTGACCTATTATATTACATTTTACATATATGACTATAAGACCCTGGCAACTAGTGAAACTGGCGAATATAGAAACCGATTATCTAGGGGAAATGACCATTTGACCAAACTGACGAATAATTAAATTAGCACATAAGGAAACTAGTAAATTTAAGAAACTGAAGCCTAGCAAAACTGGCGAAAGAGTAAACTGTTGGTTTAGGAAAATGACCCACTAGCGAAATTGTCAACCTAGTGAAAATGACCAGAAGGTAAACTGTTGAATCAGTAGACATGGAAATCTGTATAATAAAGAATTTGTTGACATGAAAATCTGTAGAATTGGGAATATGTAGACATAGAAATCTGTAGAGTTGGAATTATGTACAGATAAAATTCTGTAAAATTGGGAATCTGTACACTTGGGAATGTGTAGAAATAGAAATCTGTAGACATGGTATTCTGTAAAAGAAATCTGTAGAACTGGGAACAATTCCACTACATTGCACATGCGTACGTACTTGATTGAAGTTTGAGATTTATGAAAAACATTATTATTATTTTATAGTCGTCATGACCTGCTTGAAGACTCGTTGGTCTAGATTATTTCCTGTGTTGCTAATTCGAACGGATTTACTACTGGGTCGGTAGGTACCTACTTTACGTGGTTAGTAAAGGAACTTTGAATCGTTATAAATCATAAACGGTTCTTTTGTCTGAAAAATGGTCAAAGAAACCTAATAATGATTTTTAAATACCTATTCAACGATACCTCACATGCCATAGTTGGTTGACTTTTATTTTTTTATTTTGTACAATATGGCGTCTGGTGGCCGCCATTTTGAATTTTGATTAATTTCATATCTTCAGTGACACTCGCGCGATTCAGACGAATCGATTGACGTATGATTCATTAAAATTGACCCACGCGTTTGATCTCTAGTGTGCCACAAAGGAACAAACATACATACATACTGTGGCGGGGGGTTGATGTTAGCTCAGGTAGATGCTGCATATTCAATTACCTTTAATTAATATAAAAACTTCCTACCTATTCATATTCATTACGACATTATTTAATTCATGAGTATTTGTTTACATACAAAACCATTTATTATCATTTGACAGATATGTCACAAAGTCATGTCAAGTATTTACTCTTCATTAAAAATATTTTTCAATGACAACTACAAAACTCACCATAAAGGTTTCTATTCATGAACCTCCTATCACAAACTTTATTTATTTATCCTTCACTCACAATACAAACTATTTGTTCTATGAATGAAAATATTAACCTACCTAAGCCATATAAAAAAATAATGAGAAATGTTTTGAAATATGACAAAGTCAATCATATATCAAAATAAACATTATTATAAAAGTAATTAGATTTTTACTTGATTTATCTGTTATACCGTACATTTACCTTTATTACCGAACAACTTGCAGGCATGTGGCCCTAACTTTGATATTGGCGAAGTGTCCAAGACAGAAGCCATTAATTTATATAGAATAGAATAAAAGTAATTATATTCAATATAAAATAAACATTGCGAGTATAGAAAATTTTACCTGCCTTTCACGAATAAAGGAATATTGGGGAGAAATTCATAATAACAAGAAGAAAAAAAAGCTATGATCACAACATAAGAGAACTTTGAAGAAGAAATCTTTCATTCCTGACGCAGCATGAAGAGTTCCTCCAACGGATTCTTGCTCCAGAAAAGTGATCGAAGTGAATTTATTTAGAATTATAAAAAAAACATTATGATATTAAATTATTCCTCGTGAATCTATCGTTATTATTTGTAATATAGCAAAAGAACAGTAAAATATTGATAAAAATAATTATTGCGATTCTTATGGGCAGCCATTTTCCTTAAATAAATGAACGTGGTGCATACGACAATGGATGAAAATTTTGATTAATATAAATAAAATCGGTACAACCGTGTTTTTCGCCATGCGGTTGTCCATTCCATCACTCCTTGAAAGCGCTTCACCATCATCTTCAAGAGCGCGACATCCATTCCATTGTCACTTGTTTCTCGTTCCGTGCGTGTTCTTCCTTCCATCGAGAACGGTTCCATCAAATGTAGATGTTCTCCTCTCCACCGAGAGCGCGTCCATCAAATGTAGATGTTCTCCTCTCCACCGAGAGCGCCTCCACCAAATGTGGCGGGGGGTTGATGTTAGCTCAGGTAGATGCTGCAGACACGGAGATCAGCGGTGGAATCCGAAGACACGAAGACGATGCCTAGCTTATTAAAATATTTAAATCTTGAAGACTGGCCCTATTACTGCCCTAACACTTTCTAACTAAGAAATAATAGATTTTAAGTCGAATTGATATTATATTTTGAGAGATGCGTACTTTACAATGCATAGCAAAAGACTAAATAATAAAAGCTACACAATTCTACGCTTAAAATTACCTATTTTTGGAAGAGAATGTGTCAACTAACCGATTGTACTCGGCCAGTCTCCACAATACATACATACATACATACATACATACATACATAGACAGGTAAACCCATAACCCTCCTTTGCGGTGCGCAGTCGGGTAAAAAGGAAACAGGTATTACGACGACCGTGGGCGAACGAGCTTTGCTCGGGTTAAATCATGCATGCATGGTATAGATGGACGTTTTTACTTTGGGAATATTGGATGTATCCATTATCTGTCTGTCTGTCTGTTACCTCTTCACGCTTCAACCGCTGGACGGATTTGGATGAAATTAGGTATGGAGATAGTTGGGGTCCCGGGAAAGGACATAGGCTACTTTTTATCCCGGAAAAACGCATAGTTCCTGCGGGAACGCGATAACCGAATTCCACGCGGGCGTAGTCGTAAATAGCCCAAGAACGCATTTCAAGTAGGTATGTCACATATAATTTACCTTTAACCTCTTCGTCGGTAAGAGTCGATTTGTCCTGAAAATCCCTTAATACATACTACGATGCTCCTTAGCCCCATCACTATAAACATCAACTAGCAAATGTCATAAGTCGATTTGGGAATCTCTCCGACTATAGATACTAGACGAACTACGATTAGATAAAAAAATCTACGACAGATTATGTCACTGGCCACTGAAACCTAAGATTAAAAATAAAAGATCATGTCACTGTCGGAAGTGTCAAAGTCTGTCAGACGAACATTTCAGATTTAGACAACCTTTTTCCATTAATAATTAAATTGTGATATTTTTATACAACAAAAATCGTAATTATATATTTAAGTATATAAACTTATTTTATCAATTAGACCAACAAAAGGGATGACGAAAACTTTTTTTCCTTAGTCTATCAGGAAGATTATTGAAAAGTATTGGACACGTATTTTTCCTTTTTTCACGTAATCAAACTTATACGGAGATATATTGAGTTGAAATGTCGCGTGACGTCAAGGTTAGGTACGATTTATACCTATCGGTGACGTAGTTAGCCCCCACTCTTCAACTTTAATGCGTTTTAACTTAGTAATTCTTTGTTAATTTGGTAGAACAAAAAATACGTGTCTAATATTTTTTTATTACCTGACTGACGGAATAATTAGAATTTCGATTTCTTCACCCTGTCGTCATCCCTATTCAATCAAGTTTCTCAATTTTCCCTTTCATAAATTATAGAGATAGTAATCAGTCCGCCTCGACTTTGCACGGGAGTTCTACAACAAGCAAAAATGCGTAAATACGGAAAAGTGAAATTCCATTATACATACTACTGAGCGGCAGGGGCGTCGTCGGGCGGGCACGTCATACCGGAGCCTAGTTAAGATGCAGTCTTAGGGCCTTATCCCATTTGCGATTTGCGAGCGAGTTGAAAGCGTTTTTCAATACAAAACTCGTACGCGGCGAACTCGCGGCGTGTTCGCCTCCATACAAAACACGCTCGCAAATCGCAAGTGGGATAAGGCCCTTAGAAAGGTACTAAGGGCATCGTCAACTTCGGAACCATATACATTGCGTGTGGCCCGACACGCACTTAGCCGGTTTTATTTTGTAGTGCAATAACAGCGTTGCTCCCAAAAATCTCCTCATGTGTTGTATTTTTGAAAGAAAGTATATTCAATTTGATAATTTGAAACGTAGTTTTAAAACTACCAAGAAATAAATGATCTCAACGAGTGATTTTTGGAATTATATACCTAATACTATATTATTAGTGGTTAAACGAACTTACCTGAAGTGAATTTTGACCATAATTATATGAGACGTTACATCCGAAGAGATTTATTAATTCACTATGTAGTCCACTTCCTATTGTACTAGGCATCGCACAAAATTCAGAGCTAGAAATCAAAAAATAAAAGTATTAATACGACTAACTTCCCCACCGCGCCCTCTATCGGAGCTTATGCGCCCGCGCCCGCTCACTGGTCATTCTTTTCAGAGACGGGCCTATTTCGCGGGTCCTAAGGGTTGTTACGTGCCAGTAACGGGATCGGGAGGGTAATAAATCTCTTCGGATGTAACGTCTCATATAATTATGGTCAAACTTCACTTCAGGTAAGTTCGTTTAAACACTAATTATACTTCGACGTTACATCCTCGAGATTTATTAATTCACTATGTAGATGTTTAGCGCACACAAAACCGTGAAATAGGCAACAACAGATGAAATTAAACGCACTGTTTTGTTTGTGCACTGCTATTAGGGTTCCGAAGTCCACAAGGAACCCTTATAGTTTCGCCATGTCCGTCCGTCTGTCCGCACTATTGCTCGGAGATGCTTAGGTCTAGAGAGCTGTAATTTGGCATGAATATGCATATTAGTTACGCTGACAAAGTGGTACAATAAAATTTTGAAATATATTTTTTTATAGGGTACCTCCCCTACTCGTAAAGTGGGGATGTAATTTTTTTTTCTTGCGTACCCCATGTTGAGGCATATCGTTGAATAGGTCTTAAAAAAATATTGTGGGTTTGCTAAAACTATTTTTTGATTAAGTGATGCGTTTGTGAAATATTAAGCTTTAAAGTGATATTTTTTGTTAGAGTCACGTGTCCCCCCCCCTGCCAGCTAAATGGTGGTATTTGGATGGCTGAAAAAAATCACGGTTGTGGCATATATAACGTAGTTGAAAGAAAAACTATCAGAGCTAAGTAGGCTGTACAAACTTACGAGTAATAGTCGACCAACTTATAATGATGATTTTTCTCGAGCGGCAGGGGCGTCGGGCGGGCACGTCATACCACAGGCTAGCTAGATGCTAATAAGTCTTAGAAAGGTACTGTGGGCATCCTCAACTTCGGAACCCTATAATTTGCGCGTGGCCCGACACGCACTTGGCCGGTTTATTTTATTTTTACTTCACACACAAAAATAATCAATCATATATACCTCATTAGATTATTATAATGATACAAACTGATCACTTTTGCTTTTATTATTTTATGATGAATAATAATAATACTTAGTTATTCTTAGGAATCTGCTTGTGATGAACAGGGATAATTAGTTGTTCTATAGGTATGTTTTTATTTGTTACATAATAGCCTCTGCGAACGTGTTACCCTCGTCCGCGGTTACTGGTCTGTTGTAAAACTTTGCAAATACTAGTGAGTTCCCAGACCAGCCTGCAGTCTTCTTTATCAGCTCGACTGACAGGCCTTTGCGGCTTGCGGCGGAGGTGGAAGCGTGGCGCGTGCTGTGAGCGGAGAACACCGTGATGTCTATTCCACTCTCTGAGAGGACTGATTTGATCCAACGGCTAATGGTAGACGCGGTAGCGTTGTGAATTGGATTTTTTGTAGTTAAAATCAATTTTTCGGAATGTGGGAGTTCTCTGTAACGTCCTGTCATACAATGTACGAAATTAATGTCTTGCCAGGACATATTTGTTCCTTATGGGGAAAAAAGGGTATTAGAAGTCGTGGCATGGGACGACCTGGAGCAGAAGTCTTAGTTATATCATTTATAATAATCTCGACGTTTGAGGCATTGACTTTGATACTGGATAGGCGGATCAATGATAGCGTCTGCACACGTTGTGCTGTTGACAATGCGAGAAGAGCTACCAACTTTTTTGTTATTTTATAAAGCGATAGTTCATTGTTGGGGTACCAGGTACCAATGAGATCTAAAACTTGGTTGGGATCCCAAGTTGATTGGTACCTTGGTAGGCAGGGTTTAGTTTTGAACACGCCTTTAAGAAACCTACAGATCCTTTCATCTTCGCTAAATCCTTTGCCCCGTATCAAACCCAATGCCGAGCGAAATGTATTTAAAGTGGAGTAGCTGGCTCCGTCCTTAAATTGTGATGTGAGAAAATTTAGAATTAAAGGAATATTCTGGTCATAGAAATCGGTTTTAGATGTTACACAGAAATCCCACCATTTTTTATACGCAGTATTATACTGTTTCAATGTGTTTTCAGCCAAGGAAGATATCATTATATCAATAGTGTCATTTGTCAGTGATTGTTTTTTAAACGCTTGCTTGATAATAGTGACGCTACCAGGGTAAGTCTGTTCCATAGCGGTCGGACGTGTCCTGAAAGGAGACAGGAGTAGCTCAGATTGAGGGTAAAAGTAAATTAGTTCGCACCGCGATAGTTTTTTAAATAGCGGGAACCAGGGTTGACTGGGCCAGTAAGGTACTAGTAGTATCCCCGTGGCTTCGTCATCGATAATTTTTCTAAGGCACTTTAAGATGAGGGAAAACGGTTGAAAGGCGTAAAAGAAATGAGGACTCCAGTCCAAGGTAAACGCGTCAATATTAAAAGCGTCGGGATCACGTTTCCACGAGACATAATTAACACATTTAGCGTTTAAGCGTGTAGCAAACAAATCTATGTCAGGAGAGCCATATGCGGTCGTTATCTTGCGGAACGCAGAGTCCGACAAGCTCCACTCGGTGTCGATATTTTGACACCGAGATTCTTCATCGGCCTCCACGTTCTGCTTCGATTTTATATATGAAGCATACACGTATAATTGTCTTTGTTCACACCACTGCCAGATGTCACGTGCAATATTACTTAGGTGTGGAAACTGTACACCACCGTATCTATTTATATACGAAATGGCGGTAGTGTTGTCTATGCGCAATAATATTTCAGAATGCGTAAGTGATTTAGCAAAACATTTTAGACCATTAAATGCAGCTAAGAGTTCCAAGACATTAATATGTTTTTCTACCTCGTCCGTGTCCCAGAAACCACCGGTGCTCTCTCCTTGACAGGAGGCTCCCCAGCCCGTCAATGAAGCATCTGAAAAAAATTCCAGTTCGTATTTTCCTTTACGTATTGGATTTTTGGAGGTCATAATGTGCGTAATCCACCACTTAAAATCTGGTTTAAGGGAACTACTCAAGGTCATAACTGACTCATAATCATCGTCAGATGCTTTTAAGGCTAAAACTTTCTCCCGTTCTAGGCGTTTGGTGTATAACCAGCCATAGGATACGGCCGGGCAAGCGGAGCACAAGAGCCCCAATAGTTTAGCAAAATCTCGGATCTGCATTGTAGCTAGATTAGAAGTTGTTTTCAGCCGATCCAGGATTTTTAAGCGTTTTTCTTTGGGAAGACTCAAGCACATATTTATGGAATCAATTTGAAATCCCAAGTATTTTTGGACTTCGGGCGGCGGTCCGCGGCCGGCGGGCGGCGGTACGGCGGGGGCTGCGAGTACTGCGCCGTGTACCTGCTCCGTGGCCCGCCCTGCCTGGATGGTCGGTGAGCTGGCGCTCGGGGCGGGCCCCTCCAGTTTCCCTGATTATTATAAGTATTATATTTCCTGGAGGCTGATGTGTAAGTGTCGGTTCGTTTTATCTGCAAACCAGAACGCTCTGCCGTTTTTGAAGACTTAATTTTTTCCGTCAAATTAGTACCAAACAGAAAGGAATCCCGTTTGATGTCTGATATCATGTTCAGAAATTTCTTGTCCAGTGACGAGGTTACCAACTTGCGCCTACGTTTGGTGTCTTCGTAGTGAAGGTCAAGGAATACCTTGCTCACTTCTGATAATCTTTTGAGGAGCTCAATTTTATCCGTATTTCCCTCTAATATGAAAGTCGCTAGGTTTGTAAGTCCGGATATACCCTTACCCAGCTGGTTCTGAGATTTTTCGAGGGCTTTGTCACGGTGGCGTGAAGCATCACTTAATACGGGTATCAATTCGGGGTTGAGCAAGGGCGCTTTAGCTAGACGAAAATTGTCAGGAATTAGAGATTTTTCTAGTAACCCTTGTTTTTGCTCTTTAGTAAGCCCGTCCTCTAAAACACATCCCCAACGTTTAGCTATTTCCTCAGATATTTTAGGGCCAAAGACCTCATCTTTTCCTTTATGCTCCCCCAGCGCTTCTAGTACCTCAGGTGGCAACGGAGGGTTTTCTGTGGATGTGCTCGGAGCGGTCACTGCCGGTGTTATTTGATCTGCGGTTATTGGATTGACCGAGTCGTTATTTGGTGCCGGATTCGAGTTATTCGAAGGTGCAGTGAGTGCTGCCGTGTCTATGTTTCGGCTCGAACCAGGGTCATTCACGACGGACATTGGTCTATTATTGCTCGTGGATGCGTCTGAATCCGACAGGGGAAGGTCAAAAACACTAGGTGTGTAGGAGCGGTCGTGTAGGTCGGGGTCATCTCGATAGTATCTGTCGTAATATTCTGAAATATCAGAGAGAACGAAAAGAAAATATCGTATCGACCGGTTTAATATTCAAAGATAATGATATTTTAAAGTCACGTGTTTCAGTGACGCCCCTGGACTATGAGGTCGTATCCGAGTGCACGACACGGAGTGTGGACCCATAATAAACAAAGAATGATCATGTACTTAGGTGATTTAAAGTCATTGGACGTAAGCTCGTTACGCCGCTAGACTATATTGGTGATGGTAAAACTGTGCGCACGCCACAGTGTTTCACAGTAATTTTTCGCGATATTGAGAAATATTTCTTTAAATCCGTCAAAATACACGGTAAAATAAACCTTTTTAGGGTTCCGAAGTCCACAAGGAACCCTCATAGTTTCGCCATGTCCGTCCGTCCGTCCGTCTGTCCGCACTATTGCTCGGAGATGCTTAGGTCTAGAGAGCTGTAATTTGGCATGAATATGCATATTAGTTACGCTGACAAAGTGGTACAATAAAATTTTGAAATATATTTTTTTATAGGGTACCTCCCCTACTCGTAAAGTGGGGATGTAATTTTTTTTTCTTGCGTACCCCATGGTGCGGCATATCGTTGAATAGGTCTTAAAAAAATATTGTGGGTTTGTTAAAACCATTTTTTGATTAAGTGATGCGTTTGTGAAATATTAAGCTTTAAAGTGCTATTTTTTGTTAGAGTCACGTGTCCCCCCCCCCCTGCCAGCTAAATGGTGGTATTTGGATGGCTGAAAAAAATCACGGTTGTGGCATATATAACGTAGTTGAAAGGAAAACTATCAGAGCTAAGTAGGCTGTACAAACTTACGAGTAATAGTCGACCAACTTATAATGATGATTTTTCCCGAGCGGCAGGGGCGTCGGGCGGGCACGTCATACCACAGGCTAGCTAGATGCTAATAAGTCTTAGAAAGGTACTGTGGGCATCCTCAACTTCGGAACCCTATAATTTGCGCGTGGCCCGACACGCACTTGGCCGGTTTTTATTTAGACTTAGTGATCATGAATCACGTATTTTAAATTATTATGTGTGCATACAATCATGAAATTTTTACTAGAACTAATGCTACAAATATATTTCAAAGTTTGAATAGCAATAAGTAGCGTAAATGCACGATATTTGTAATCTATCTACACATATAATAAAGTTGTAGAGACTAAAAAATCTGTACATTGAATATATTTACAAAAAAACTAACTAGGGAGGTTTAAAATAAGCATCTGAAAACGATTTGGTACTTTAAAATTTTTTTGTCTGTTTGTTTGTTTGTTTATTTGTTTGTTTGTTTGTTTGTTTGTTTGTTTGTTTGTTTGAACCGGCATCACTTAAAAACTACTGATCCAATTTAAATATGGCTTTTACAATCGTGTTAAGGCAGGTCCAGAATAGAACATAGGATAAAAAAAATCTTAACCTTTTGACCGGAAGAGGGTAAAAAGGAGGGGAGAAGTTTGTATGAAAAAAACATTACGCGTTGACTTACAATCGTGAAACTCGGCAAAAGTACTCTACAAAAGAAATAAATAAATACCTGTCCGAGGAATTTTTCATTAAATCATATTTTAATCAATATTTAAATAAAAAAGGTTAAATATATTGCGTACCAAAATGCTCTTACTAGCGTTACTATTCATTATTTTGTTGTATTACTTTAAGAATTGGATACTGTATAAAGTATTCCCAAAACAGTTTACAGCTTTTTTGGATATTCGTTACACAATTTAAGTAATAAGGTATGAAAGTTTTACCAAAATTGATTTCTCACCACAGATGGCGGGCGCTATAATGTAGATAGATACTTATGATGTATGACCGGAACGTCTCAAACCTCAAAGTATTATAAAAACAATATTAATCGTTTTTCTAAAATATAATTGTTTGACTCTAAAATAATCAAATCAAAGGAAAATATATAAAAAAAATCTTTATAAAAAAACAACAAAAAGTAAAAAAGTCTGATAGGAATAACCGGGATCGATCCGCGGACTCTGGATCAAGTTTCCACAACATTTGCCACTAAGCCAACACGCTCGATATTTGTTGCAATGAAATAAGGCATGTATTTGTACTGATTTTGAAAAATAGAATGCAAATCGTACCTATTCAAATTTCGAATGTTGTTGTAGCAGTACATTTTAATTTCTCAGCTCAACAGTCAGGAAAGAGGTTTTATGCTTTCTTTTATAGAATCTTATTTGTCCCGTGTCGGGCATACTGGCCAGTACCAGCCGTGGCCAGCACAATAAAAAAGAACAAGGATTATTAATATTTCACCGTGAGAGACGTGTTAACAATCATCGTGTTATACTTATATGCATTGCTTACATGGAAGTATATAGTAACTAATGACTGGAACTACATAATTATTGAAAAAGTGTAGTGCGTAGGTACCTATAGATAGTCTGTTTACCTATAAATAGTTCTAAAATATCGCCCAGTGGTACGGAAGCCTACATATGCGAGTCTGACCTGCATTTGACTGTCTTTTTTATGTATGACCGTTTCGTTAATTATTAACCGATTTCTTTTTTATTCGAAAGGTGGTACTTCCAAGGTGGTCTCTTTTGAATTTGGTTGAGTTTTGTTGATGATGGGATCCATGAAAAAATGAGAGTGTTCCTCAAAATATGATAGCACGTGTATGATTTTGGCATCAGTTTCAAAGACTACATTGACATTTTCGTCCCGTTGTATCCATGTTTGGACAATGCAGCTGAAAAAACCGACTTCAATCAATCACCGACAGCCTATCCGATAAGCTATATCGTATAGTGAACTTCACAATTTCAACCAGGCATTGTTCAGAATCAAGAATAAATCAAAAAGAAAGGAGTACGTCTAAAGCCTGACCGGGAATTTGGCAAACCTCGCCATATTGAATGAATGCGTTTCATATAAACCTCTAAGCAGGTTTCTGAAACGCGTCTTATTAATATTAAGTCAAAGTTGTTGTTTTATTATGAACCTAGCAGTTTCTGCCCGTGACTTCGTCCGCGTGGAATTCGGTTATAGCGTTCCCGTGGGAATTGAACGTTAAACTATAACAAATTATATACTAAAACCTTTCTCTTGAATCACTATCTATTAAAAAACCGCATCAAAATCCGTTGCGTATTTTTAAAGATCTAAGCATACATAGGGACAGACAGCAGGAAGCGACTTTGTTTTATACTATGTAGTATGTTGTAGTTTATGTATGATATAAGGCTGGGCGCATATGTTAGGTTTCTGAATGCGGTTTTCACATTAGGGATTGTGACTCGGAATTCCGAACGCCTAGCGCAGGTGTTCGGTTTATTTCATTAGGTTTGTTCCCGTCAGAACGTAGAAGTCCGCTTTCATGGGCTGCGTACCGAATCGCGCTCAGAGCGCTCACAGCTCCTTGCATCCTTTTTCCTCTTGGAGCAGACTTAAAAGAGAAAGAAGGATGCAAGGTGCTGTGAGCGCTCTGAGCGTGATTCGGAACGCAGCCGTGGAAACCCGTCACGCGTGGCAGACTTTTCGAGCCGAATGGGTGACGTCATTAAGTTTTTTGTTGTCATGTTGAACAGTTTGTATGAAAAGAGTGCCGTTCGGTTTCTAAATCTGAATTTCTAATCTAAAAACTGCATTCGGAAACCTAACGTATGCGCCCAGCTTTGGACGACGACGACCAATTGATGGCTTTTGCTTTTTTAATGGTTCTAAATAAGAATAAACTTTCGCTCCTCTGCCGCGGATTAGCAACAGCGGTACCGCTGAACATTTGCGATCGTTTGTCCATTATACACATCCTTGACGCCGGTCACATCTCCGCGTTCAAACCGCTATTTCAGTTCCGCGGCGGAGATGTGAACGGCGTGAAAGATGTGTATAAGGACAAACGATGGCAAATGTTCAGCGGTACCGTTGTTTCGAATCCGCGGCGGAGGTGTGAAAACAGCCTTAGGTTTCTTGCCGCCAGTGCGTAGAGGTCCGCTTTCGTAGAAACGCGTTTTGGACGACGACGACGAATTGATGCAAACGTGTAGAACAAACCGTTAACAGAAAAATACACATCTACACTGAACATCGTTGACGCGATTCGAACTCTCCTGATCTGAAAATTTCCGAACATGCGCGGTGGTTCAAACAAAATGTATGGAAACGGTGCGTTCGGAGTGACGTCATTAGATTTTTTTCCGTCCCTCCGAACCGAACGCGCGGCAGACTTTCCGAACCGAATGGGTGACGTCATTAGGTTTTTTTTCAGAAGTTTTTTTTGCAGAAAAAGTCAGAACTTGTGCGCCATGTTGAAGATTTTGTATGAAAAGAGTGCCTTTCGGCTTACGAATCTGAATTCCTAATCTGAAAACCGCATTCGGAAACCTAACGTTTGCGCCCAGCCTACCGAATCGAATGAGTGACGTCATTAGGTTATTTTTCCGTAGATACGGAAAAAGTCAGAACGTGTGCGCCATGTTGAACCTTTTGTATAAAAAGTGCGCCATTCGGTTTCCAAATCTGAATTTCTTAATATGAAAACTGCAATCGGAAACCTAACGTAGGTAGGTATGCGCCCAGCCTAAATGGCAAATGATTGACTGATGTATCAACGCACAGGCCAAACCACCTGTAGATAACTGAAATTTGGCATGTAGGTTCCGTGAGGAGTGTAGGGGAGCACTTTGAGAGGAATTCCCAAAAATCCCCTGGAGACAGGAAAAAATGGGATATTTACATTTTAATGTTTACGCGCGTACGAAGTCGCGGGCAACAGCTAGTGAAACAATAGAATTCATTTTATAAAAATATTGAGGGTAAGTCGCGCCAGAACAAGCCTCCGCGTAATTGTATTCAATGAACGACGTTATTAGGTAATCTCGATTACAGATACGTTGAACACGTTGGTAAATGTCGATAATATACTCCGATTTTAACATTCTAAAATGCTAATGACAAAAAGAAATACTTACCAGTATCTGATGGTGAATCCGAATCCAACTCACGTAATCGTTCTTCATAACGTCTAATTTGACTAATGTAACGATTTTTATCCTTGCGTTTTCTTTTTCCCATATTTACACTTCATAAAATTGAACCTACTTTATAAAAGTACACAACTACACCGAAATCAGAACCTAAATTAGTTTTCGGTGTTGCGATGCCCGCACAAAGAAAGCGAATGACCAGTGAGCGGGCGCGGGCGCATAAGCTCCGATAGAGGGCGCGGTGGGGAAGTTAGTCGTTTTAATACTTTTATTTTTTGATTTCTAGCTCTGAATTTTGTGCGATGCCTAGTACAATAGGAAGTGGACTACATAGTGAATTAATAAATCTCGAGGATGTAACGTCGAAGTATAATTAATGGCAATATACCTACGTAAAATTAAAATTATTTTAGTGGCCACGCGTTTTGATCTCTAATTAGCAAACCGAGTATACCAACTATCTCCATACCAAATTTCATCCAAATCGTTCCAGCGGTTGAAGCGTGAAGAGGTAACAGACAGACAGACAAACAACAGACAGACAGAGTTACTTTCTCATTTATAATATTATTAATATGAATAATAAAATTATATGTACCTATATGGATTTCCATTTGTATTGATACAAATCCATAATACAAAGTCGTCGTGGGAGATTCAACTACAAAGGATCAAAACATCGTCCTCTCCATAGGCGCGCTATATAAGAAGTCACTTCGAATCCCGAAGGCAGTCATTCTCATAATGATCTCCCGGATATACATCGCAGCTCTATTTACTTGTATAGTATCCTTGGTACCAGTTGAACTCGGCAACATAAAACGACAGGATGCGTGTCAAGACTTCGCCGGTTTGAACCCGTATTTCGAACCCAAAATGCTACTAGACTCGCAATGGCGTATTTACTACGCATGGAACATAAAGAACACATTTTCTTGTTTGGCGATGGAGTTCTCCAGTGTAAACCCTTCGGTAAGGTGTTGCTCATCCATATCCATACTCATATTATAATGCGAAAGTAACTCTGTCTGTCTGTCTGTCTGTCTGTTACCTCTTCACCCTTCAACCGTTTGACCGATTTGGATGAAATTTGGCATGGAGATAGTTGAAGGCTCGGGAAAGCACATAGGCATAGGCACTTTTTATCCCGGAAAAACGCAAAGTTCCCGCGGGAACGCGATAACGGAATTCCACGCGGGCGAAGTCACGGGCAGAAGCTAGTAAGTTTCATGAGTTAACTATACTGGTGTCAATTACTAGTGGAAACTTTGCCACTTTTTAGGGTTCCGGCGTCTACAAGGACCCCTTTTAGTTTCGACAAGTATAACCGTCCATCCTTCTGTCCACAGAATTTTTAGCCAAAAGTCAATTATGCTAAAATGGCTAAACGAGTTTCGATGATAGTTTGCGCATGGGCTCAGAATATTGAATAGTATACTTAAAGAATGGCCACGGAATCACCCGCCTGAATCTAGCCGGCGCTCAACTCGCGTCCAACTCGCCCTTACCGCCATTTGTTTCATCCGGAGGTGAATCATTGGCCCGCGTAGTTAGTACACACACATTTACAAGTGTACCTACAGACGTCCTCGCATGCAAACATTGACACTTCATTCGAATTGTGTTCGAAATCGTGCTTTTATAGGCCGTGTCCGCCCTGTGGCATGGGTAAAACCTGATTGAAAGATAGAAGGAGTAAGTTTAGAATGAAATTCCGTTCGTTATAGATCGTGAGCCGTTTCCAAAAGGACATAGGTCAATATCTGGTGGAGCAGCCGCTGTGGAGTGCTGCCATCCTCCACGTGACGATAGGAGCCACTAAGGACGAGATGTTATTGTTCGCTGCCTTCGGCCCTGCGGGGAGGGTTCACGGCGTGCTGAATGTGGCACGGGATCTAAGTAAGTCCAATCATAGAAAGAAGAAGCCTTCAAACAAATCTGCGTACGCCCGAAATAAGTGTTAAATGCGATAATAGATGTCGCTTCCTAGGTAGCCTGCATACAAATTTGAACTCCATGAGAAACATCTAGATGGCACTGTACAGGGGAAGTATGAAAATTTGAAGCTACCTGGCTATTTCCGATGTACGCCGTAATCATCACAGAATATTTAATAGTACTACATACAGAATGGCCACGGAATGACCCGCCTGAATCTAGCCGGCACGCAACTCACGCCCAATTCACCCTTATTTGTTTTATCCGGAGATGGAGAGTAGATCACTGGCCCGCGTAGTAGGTACACACACATTTACAAGTGTACAGACGTCCTAGCACGCACACAGACGTCCTCGCACGCAAACATTGACTTCATTCGAATTGTGTTTGAAATCGTGCTTTTATAGGCCGTGTCCGCCGTGTGCCGTAATGTAAGGAGTTTGGCGGTCTTATATAATTACACTAGCTTCTGCCCCCGAATTCGCCCGCGTGGAATTCGATTACCGCGCTCCCGCGGGAACTATGCGCTTTTCCGAGATAAAAAGTAGCCTTTCTACGTTAAAAGTAGCGTTCCTTTCCCGGAACCCCAACTATCTCCATGCCAAATTTCATGTAAATCGGTCAAGCGGTTGCAGCATGAAGAGGTAACAGACAGACAGACAGACAGAGTTACTTTCGTATTTATAATAATATTATGGATTGTCTCTGGTTCTATCAATACTTATCAATACCTACGTGCACTTTGTCATTATTTCGAAAAGTTCATCTGGGTGGATGGATGTACCTACATATTGTAACACGTTAATGTTTACGCACGATATTTTGGTAAGAAAGAGGTGAAAAACAAAAAATTAATAAACATTTTCTTTTTAGGTTTCAATGATGTTATTAAAAAGAAAAGGGTCGTGCCACTCATGCAGTACCAAATGAAGTTAATTCAGGGAGGACAATACTTAGGCATGATGGACTGTCTAGGGGGAACGGTGACGCTGAGCACGCGTGTCTTGGAGGTGCCACCCTTCAGAAGCGAGGTCGAGTTGGTGGCAAGCAAACTAGCCATTGGACCTGGTTCCCTAGTCTGCTATACAATGAGAAATGCTACGGAGAGACCTGACCATGGTACAAAATAAAAAGATTTTTCAGTTATTTTGTTTTTTTTTCTTCCAAGTCCCCGTTACATTGAGCTAATCAATTCAAATAATCATTTATTTGCTTTACCAGCTTTACGTTATGAACTTATGAGTAAGGAGTAACAATTAGGAATTACTAAAACTAGTTTTTAAATAATGGAAAATAATAATTGCGCGCGGTCCCTGCGCGCGCGGCACATCGGACTGTAGCATCAGCGTGTGAAACTTCATCATCATCATCATCAGCATCAGCGTGTGAAACTTGCCAGTTTTGAATGGTTTATCTCAGGGCATGATACAATATACTTCGCCAGGTATGGCAGTCCGGTATTCTGTAGTAGTGTTGGTGTCACCCTAACGTCATTCGCACTGCTGTGTGTTGCAAGTGGTGCTTTTTTATATAATCCCCGACTGCCATATATCTGTGAGTGTTTCATTAAATTATTAGGTTCATTTGTTCTTAACTTGTCCTATTTTGTGTGCTTAAACAAGTAAATGACAATAGTAATGCGCAAATAATTTATTTTGCATTATAACGGCAGCAAATATATTTCCTTCATTTTTGTTTTATTGCAATAAAGTGCCAACTCCACTTTGACGTTAGGGTGACACGTCACCCCGATCGGCAGACCTTGTTTTCTGACCATGATCAGACTTAGATCATGAGCAGATGTGTGTACGACACAGCGGCATTTCGCTTGACGATATGATATGATTTGCAGGCCCAACACAGTGGCGTGCACAGAGATTTTAGACAGGGTAGACAACAACATATAAAGTAATATTAGACTTCCCAAATACCTATTCAAATTGAATTTCGCACATAAGTAAACTTAGAGGCGCGAGCCGGAATCGAACCTCCGACCCTCTGCATGAGAGGCGGCAGGTCGAACCACTAGTAGGCCACCACGGCTTCATATATGTAAGACGCATCGGAAATTAATCGAAAATCGGCAATTAATCGGCATTATTATCGAAAAGATGAGAAAATATGCTGAATAGTTACCTAACTATTCAGCATATTTTCTCATCTTTTCGATTAATAATGGCGTATACTTAAGTCAATACATATATCCATGTATCTAAACAATGGAAACAGAATAATCAGTGCACCCCGGGGGCCAAGAATAGTATTAGTATTTCGTATTCAAACTCGGGTTATCTTGTACCTACACCGGCCTTATTCGATTAAAACTTGCTAAAGGAAAGTTTTGAAAATGCACCATTTTCAATGGCTCATAGACAGCACACATCCACTAAAAAATAATCGCAGTTTACAAAATATTCATTGTAAAAAAAAAAAAACCTGTTTATTAGTATCAATATTTTTAAAGCACAAGAACAAACCAAACAACATCATTTCAGCCGAAATATAATTTAATAACAAAAAAGATCAATAGAAAAACGTCAAATCATATTACAACAACAATACGTATACAAAATGCTGCAAGCGCTTCGAAAAGACATGTCTAAACTCCGCCGGTATGCTTGCGTGCGTTTGGTTCATACGTCTCCCGTTAGTTGGCGCTGTCGTCGTGCACACTGGCAATATGATGACGCACGCAAGAACGTTTTCGGACGGAAGACAGAATTGTGTCCGTCTTTTTCGTTGAAGGTGCGTAGCGGCGCTAGTGTATTGAATTGCGACTGTCTTCGGATGTAAGTAACTATCGAGTTCACAACAGTACAAAGGATACGATGATGACCCGATAGATGGAGCTGTTTTGTAATTTAAGAATTTAAGTTAATGCGTAATGTACTGATATTTTATATGTAGATGAAGCTATTAGGTATCATAATAAAGCAAATTAGATAACGTTGGGTAGGGTAGACAGTGTCTTTTTGTCTGTATGGAGTGCACGCCACTGGCCCAACACTAATAATGTTACGATTTGCTCAATGCGTAGGTACTCCGAGTAAGTTTGCCAAATACTTTGAGGACTCTCAGATTTGGTTAGAGTGGGGCGAGTTTCTTATTATGCCATACAAACGTGGGGATTTTATTGTTAACAGATATGAACAATAACAACAAACTAAGTAGTCTATATTTTTATTTTCAACATAAACAAAGTGGCAAAGTACTTTGCAGTAGAAGCCGTTCCAAAAAACATGAACAAGAAGTTGTTATTTTTTTTTTATTATGTAACTAAACATATTGAAACTCGACAACATTACACGAAATTCTTATTAGGTACATTTCGTCAAACATAAATAACATTGGTAACAAACAATTGATTTTCATTATTTTTTTCGGGTATATAATGTCTATAGGTATGTCACGGTAAAATTTTAAGAAGTTTACAATGTTACTATTAAACATTACATAAGTATGTACAGTATAGATACTCTAAAGGGGCCGTTCAAGTATTACGTAAGCAGATTTCTTACCATTTTTTACCCCCCCGCCCCCCTTGTCATCAAAAGTAAGCAAAGCTCTTACCCCCTCCCCCTATGCTTACGTAAACATTTTCAGATATAAATGTTTTTTTTATATTGTCATTTTAAAAATAGGAAAATCCATGGAAAGATTATGTTTAACTGATACACATAGAGTAAGGGACAAAAATATTATAATCAGAAATAATATAATATAATCCCCCTAATGCGCGGTAATTCCCCTAATCGGTTCTCAAAGCGAGTGCCTAAACATATGCATTATTTGCGGGAATCCCCGAAAATGCGTTTCGTTTTCACGCATAGACAATGTGAGGGGTGCCATTCGTGTAAAAAAGTAAATAACTAACGATGACGTAATAGAATAGAATAGAATAGAATAGAAAAACATTTATTGTCACATACAGATATACAATTACATTATTAGACAGAAAAAAAAAACAATAAAAGAAAATAACATAAATAAAAACATACGTGCCTATCAAAAAAAAACAATCATCTAGACCCCCCTACCCCCCATGTCATCCAAAATAAGCAAAACAGAGACCCCCCCACCCCCCCTTGGTGCTTACGTAATACTTGAACGGCCCCAAAGGTATGTAAAAATATTGGGTCAAAATTATTCCCGGCTTAGGGCACTGCTGAGCAATGGCGTTGTACGTTACATAGGTAAGTAATCCATATCCATATTAATATTATAAATGCGAAAGTAACTCTGTCTGTTGAAGAGGTAACAGAAAAACAGACAGACAGGGTTAATTTTCGCACAGAGTTACGCTTCAACCGCTGGACCGATTGAGATGAAATTTGGCATGGATATATTTGGGGTCCCGGGAAAGGACAGGCTACTTTTCATCCCGGAAAACGCATCATAGTTCCCGCGGGAACGCGATAAACGAATTCCACGCGGGCGAAGTCGCAAGCAGAAGCTAGTTAGGTATATCGACGGGTTTCGATACGGATTAATACTACCGCTACGTACTTTTAGTTCTTATAAAGGCGTCTTCGTTTTCTTGAAGCCATTTAAGTATGTTTCTATTCTATCAATTAAATGGCCAATTTATCATCAATTACTCCAGTTCTGTAGCGACAGCAGCCATCTCTGCACGAAAGGTGATTTCCCCACTTGGCCCAGTCATTTGCCTGGAAAATTCACCAGCAGCATTGCAAATTGGCATTTTTATAGAGTTTGATGTCCGTTTTCTGATTTTGAACTTTGCCACTTCGTATTTTTGGCGCTATATTGAAAAAAATCAAGGCCGAGATTGGTAACTTAGCCCAATGAGACTATTCAATGGAATTTTCTTTTTGTTGCTTAGGTAGGTACTAGGTTACATTTTACAGTAACCTGACTTGTTTTTTTTTCATGTACTTAGGTAAATTCGATATCGCATTCGTCAAAATTCGCGGCGTATTCATTGTTATTAATTACCGGGTAATCGACTCTCAGTCTTATTTGAGGGTGTCTGGCAGGCTGGGAAACCATTTCCGATGTCTAGTTCCTTGACCACCGACTCAATCTCCGCCATGCTCGGTGGGTCCTCCGACAAATGAGCGCTGAGCGTTACAATCCCCGACAGACAGTCCATTGCGACCAAATATTTTCCATTTCGTAGGAGCTTCATTTGGAATTGCAATAGTGGTAACGTCTTTTTCTTTGCAACGTAGCCTGAAACTTTTAAAATATGTATTAGGTTATTGCGTTTCATCACCTCGGTTTTACGACTGTTTCTTTCAATTTAGTACAGCTATATTGCTTGAAAAAAAACCATACACACAGACAAAACTAGCGTCCACACTCGTCAGCGTTGAATTTTATACTAAAGAGATAGTTTGAGGACCAAAGAAATAGGTACATATCCATGACATATCCACATCATCATCATCATTTCAGCCGAAAGACGTCCACTGCTGGACATAGGCCTCAGAGCGGTCCTGAGCTACTTGCTTCCACTTTGTTGGAGGCCTACCAACAGCTCGTCTCCCGGTTTGCGGACGCCACTCGGGAACTTTCCGGCCCCATCGGCCATCAGGCCTGTGCCCGGCCCACTGCCACTTAAGGCTCGCAATTCTTCGGGCTATGTCGTACATATCCTAGAGCCTCATTATAGTTCGTAAAACAGGCATATGGGACCTCCCATACACATCCATAAATAACGATTCATCGTCTCCCTATTTCGCAAGATATTATAACATTTTATGAACTATTGGAGGAAATGTATCTCCTATGTCAATTTTAAGGACTCCAATAGAGGTTGTGTAAGATAATTATGTAATATGACCTGAACCCATGCTGCTGTCTTTGCTAAGACCCGCTGGGAACTCGGGACCATGTTTTATTATGTCGTTCCATATTATTGAAGGGCTTAGGCGCATTAACCCACCCGCCTGTCTAGTAGGCGTCTAGTGGTTGGGAAGTAATCCATCTAACTCGGACTGTGGGCTGCCGTTGATCTTAAATAGATTCGTACGCTTCCAACATCCAACGCACACCCACGACATTCCATACAAAATGATTGTAATCTGCACACTAAAATATAATGTTGCACAAATACGTGTGCGTGTGTGTGTGTGAGTGCATGTTCCGGCCGGTTTTGCTAAGGGTAGGTAAAACGCGCACGTTCGCCGCGGGCGGTATGAGGTAACTTATTGTGTTGGTGCGGGCGGTGCGTTTCGCTACTGGTACGATAGATACCTACCTATTAGGTATACAGTGCCTAAGGGGACACTCCTTAAGGCTACCAATTGTTATACCTACGCCCTAATGATTCCCCATATCTCTCTATTTCTTAACCTAGCTCCTACGGGGTTCTAACCCACTATAAGTACTTATATATTGGGCATTCTGGCACACCTCGCTCGGGCAGTCGCCCTCACTTGTCCGCGTGTGCCAGAACGCCCAATATATGTTTCGAGAACGTAACGCTGTCCGTAACAGATATTCAAAAACTAGACAACCAGCGTTGCTTTGTGTTGACATTGTGCTGTGTTACACAGTGTTGAAAAAACTTCGTTGTGCAAATCAGCAAAACCCTCGCGGAGTTGCTTTAAGTGGAATATTATCGTTCATGAACAGCACGGCAATCCGCGAGGGTTTAGCGGACAGCGTTACGTTTCTCGAAACATATATTGGGCGTTCTGGCACATGCGGACGGGTGAGCGCGAATGCCCGAGCGAGGTGTGCCAGAATGCCCAATGTATAACTACTCCACTATCAGTACGGTTGATCAACTTGACAGTATCCGCCTTGGGAAGGAAGGTGCAGAAGCAAAGATAATTCTTCTAGAAGTAAAGTCTTGTTTTCCTCATGGACCCATGGACTTACTAGGATTCCGCCTGATGTTGGGCACGCCGTAAAGCCTCCCCGCGGGCCCCCGGTCTGCGAACAGTAGTATCTCTCGGCCGGCTTTGCCTGCTGTCATGTAGAACATGGCGGCGGCCCACGCCGGCTGCTCCTCCAGGTACTCGGCCATGTCCATCCAGAAACGATTCACGGTCTACAACAATGACGTTTTGGCTAGTTTGCTTACCTTTATCTCGTTTGCTAAGCAAGGTTAAAAATATTTCGCATATCGAGGGGGACTCTGCTTAAATCCGATAAATCGAAATAATTTATTTCACTGATGATCTTTCAATGTTCTATATGAGAAATTCAAATTCCATTGTTTTCATACGGCAACTTATCGGTTTGAGCAGGGAGCCCTCGATGTGTCTATCTAAGTATGTAAGAATATCAAAAACATTTATGGGAGTGAACATGGAATACTAGATTGTATGACTAGAGAGCAAAATGAAAAAAATTACAGCGGAAGACGGATTCCAGAGCGATTCCAGCGTATAATCATCATCTCATTTTCCTTTCTGTTTGGCCTTATGGTTCACTGGTAGACAATGCCTTTAGGCATTAAGTCCGACAATTGTAAACATTTTGCATGTGCAATGAAGTTTAAATAAATAAATAAATAATCCCGAGCGAAGGTGCTATTCACTCTTCCTATGAGAAAACAAGTATACCTGTATAAAATAAATAATTAATAAACATGTCATGTGTTTAGGTTTATTAGAAACTTACATGGATTTTCAGGACCGGTCTGTGTGGCGAGCCTTGGGAGAGGCTTATGTCCAGCAGTGGACGTCTTTCGGCTGAAATGATGATGATGATGATGATAGATTTTCTAACTATACCTTTGTGTGAAGTCCTGAATCGCACTGGGCCTGCGTGGGGACTGTAGCCCACACCATCTGGTGATGAGAGGAGGCCTGTGCCCAGCAGTGGGACGTAAATAGGCTGTTTGTGGTAGGATAGATACTGATCCAGTTTTAACTAGAATATCACAGGTTTAAAGGGTGGATGCTACCAGTAACTAAAACCAGTAAAGTTATAAACAGTACGTTACCCAAGCTGTTATACTCTTGGCCGTCACATCTACACAGTCATTTTCCATCTTAAAGTTCCATGAGTAGTAAATACGCCATGTCGAGCCCACTATAAGTTGTGGTTCGAAATACGGGTTAACACCGAACTTTTTACACTCTTGTTGGTTTCTTGCAACATCCACATTATTGTCGGTTTTTAAAGACACCACAAAAGTAAATAGAGCTGCTAAGTATATCCGTGAGATCATTTCGAGAGTGACTGCCTTCGGGAATCGAAATGACTTCTTATATACCTAGAGAAGAAAGGAGGATGTTTTGATACTTTGCAATAGTCGACTCTCGTACGACACTATGTTTGTATTAGCTCTGTGCGAAGGTAGGGATAAGTAAAACGATCACAGCGCAATGCCGTGCCAGTAATATGACACTTAAAAGAACCGTCTATCAAACTCTCTTTGACAATTCCTACAATTTAATGCTAATTAAAGCTGTCTATTAGAAAGCCGTGGTGGCCTAGTGGCTCGACCTACCGCCTCTCATGCAGAGGGTCGGCGGTTCGATTCCGGATCGCACCTCTAAGATTACTTATGTGCGTAATTTAATTTGAATTTACCACTGAGATATTCGGTGAAGGAAAACATCGCGAGGAAACCTGCACGCATCTGCGAAGTAACTCAAAGATGTGTGTGAAGTCTGACGTAGTAGTAGTAGTAGAAAGTCAAATTAAATTTCGCACGTAATTTTAATTAAATATATCGTAATATATTTTTTGTCGGTACATTAACAGAAACAATACCGTATAATTTATATGTATACCATATATTAGATTTTTTTTAGTCCTCGTGTCAAATTAAAAAAAAACCGCCTTCAAACGCCTTCATAGTCGATGTCAATTTCACTAAGATGGTCGTTATTGGATCGGTTCACTTGACTGACATTTTTATCCAGCATCTGTCTGTTACCTACTTTATTTTATTTTTAATTTCTGTATTTCATTATGAGTTTTCAATACAAAACCGTCGTGGGAGCGTCAACTACAATGGATCAAAATATCGCCATTGTATACACTCAGCAGCAATGAAAACGGGTCACTCAGTATAAGATTTTTCATACAAAGTGACCCGTTTTCATTGCTGTTGAGTGTATTAAGAATTATGATTTCTTTGCAGTGTTTTTTAAATGTCTGATACTACATTAAATTTTGAATCGTCCTCTTCTTCCGCGAATTATGTATATAAAAAAAGTTACTTCGTTTCCCGAAGTCAGTCACTCTCGAAATGATCTCACGGATATACTTATCAGCTCTGTTTACTTGTATGGTGTCTTTCATGCTGATACGTTCCGACGAACAGAACGAAAATGCGTGCAAAACATTTGGTACAAACCCGAATTTCGATCACCAAATGCTACTAGGCCCGCAATGGCGTGTTTACTACACATGGAACGAAAGGGGGAAACCCGATTGTTTGGCGATGACCTTCTACAGTATAAATACTTGGGTGAGTTACCGTTATAACTTTTCACTCACAGTATTGTTGCCTTTTTAGAGGGAGCAAAATGCGACTTTGCGTCCTCTCCATTTCTGCTTTCATAACAGGCAGCCAAGTACGGTTTCACTTCCTAGGATGAAAAGTAAGATTTTGCTCCCAGCTTCTACTGGTTTTCTTGGGAGATTGTACAAAATAATTTACACCTTGGTACATAGCTTGAATTTTTCGCGTTGCTCTGGATTCAATCCGTCACTCGCGGTAAAATATACCATTTTGCTCCCTAATCATACAATCTAATAGGTACCGTCATTTGGTAGGAGAATTGGCGGAGAAATCTATCTTCTGATCCAATTTTTGAAGCTCAATTTTTCGAGCTTTTTTGTACTGAGGACACTAGAGCCATCCCAGAAAACGCATTATTATATATTTTTTTCATTTATTACGGTTAAAAAACAGTCGCTAAATAGTAGATTGTGTGACTAGGGAGCAAAATGGTATATTTTACCGCGGGTGACGGATTGAATCCAGAGCGACGCGAAAGATTCCAGAATAGAATCCCGAGCGGAGCGAGGGATTCTAACGTGGAATCTTGAGGTAGCGAGGGATTCAAGCTATGTCACCTAAGGTTTAAATAATTTTGCTACCGTGTTGTACACTCTGCTTTTCACCCCTCCTATGAGAAAATCATTAGATCATTCGTTCATTATTGTCTTTAAATTAAGTAAAACAAAAAAATTATAGGTACATTTAGAAACAAACAAGGTTAAAAAGAACGTGTGTTTCGCGCGCTTATCATAAATTCATAGGTAGAAGGCGAAAATGGCTTCCATATTGGAGAATCAGTAACTATATTGTATTTATATTCTGTCATGCTCGCACGCGTTGCGTTCATAATAATAGGTAAATTTAACAAATGTGAAATAAAGTACATTTTATGACAATTTCGCACATACTGTATCACACAAAGTTTTTTAATACATTTGCGATAAAATGAAAAAAGAGCAGTGCAATTCATATTACGTACTTACATAATATTCCTTTGGAATTCTCAGAGGTGTTGATCCCAATACATTGCATCACCTAAATCACTTTTTGATTTGATTCATTTTCTACGAAATAATTCATAACACTACATAATTTACGTTTTATTTTGGAAATTAAGTGTAAAATAATACGGCAAGGAAATGAGCGCTCACGAAATTCGCGGGTTCGAGTTTTTTTTTTAATTCGATCACACGACGAGTTTTCGAGGAATGCTACGGCATTGGCCTGCACCATTCAGCTAAATTGAAAATAAAAAAAAGAAAATAATTTATCAAAAGTAAGTTTATATCTATGAATGTATGGATTTTTAGTATGTGTAATAAAGTATTTATGTAAAATGCCGATATATAAAATTCTAAATACGAAAAAGACGCGACTTTTGAATGCAACTTTTTACAGTCTCCGCAGCTCCGTGAACGCACTCCTAAGACGTATTTTGCTCCCTGTAAGCGGGGCAGAAATGAAAAAAAATTAAAAAAAAGCAAATGGGAGCAAAATCGCATTTTGCTCCCTCTAAACGGGGAACAAAACACTTCTTTTCGAATAGGAGGGGTGAAAAAGTGTTTATGTTCAATTAATTATTTACTAGTTGTATTAATCTATGTGCGACCAGCACCATAGAGGGTTTATCCCGAAAGTTGACAACGTCGCATATAGCTGTCAAATGTTTCGCTGTTTTATTAATTTCTCAATATTACTGAATTAAAAAAAGAAGTTATCATTCTACGGTGAAATGACGCGTCTCGTTTTATATTTGTAGGTTAGGCATTCAAATGATAAGATTACATTAAAATGCATGGAAAATGCGATGGAAAGTTTTCAGAAGATAGTACTGCCATAATCCTAAAAATTTCGTGTTCCTATGATAAATATTGCAATCCATACTTAATGTTTTATTCAACCATATAGCGATAATTCATGTTTTCATTCAGTAATATTCAGAAATTAATGAAAACAGCGAAATATTTGACAACTATTTGCGACGTTGCTAACTTTTGGAGTGAACCCTCTTAACCGCTTATAGATATCGCAGGAACTATGTGTTTTCCAGGATAAAAAGTAGCCTATGTCCTTTCCCGGGAGTTCAACTAACTTAACACTAGAATTTAGAAATAAAAGAATGCATTTAGTCAAACAAACTCCGACGCAGTGGGGTAGCTACTACTACTACTACAGCCTATTTGCATCCCACTGCTGGGCACAGGCCTCCCCTCATCATGAGAGGGTTTGTGCTATATATAGTCCCCACGCGGCCCAGTGCGGATTAGGGACTTCACACACATCTTTGAATTGCTTCGCAGATGCGTGCAGGTTTCCTCACGATGTTTTTCCTTCACCGAAAAGGTCATGGTAAATTCAAATTGCATTTCGCGCGTAAGTAAACTTAGAGGTGCGAGCCGGAATCGAACCCCCGTGCCTGGGCGTGAAAGGCGGTAGGTTAGGTTAGGCACGGGTTTTTTAACAAGCTAGCTAGTTTGGACTAGCTAAACTCAAATACGGAAGGTAATCTCTATTATTATTATTATTTAATATTTTGGTAGTAAAAGCAAATTATGGTGTTGAAAAGTTGGTCTGGCTCGATCAGGAAGTCAGCAAATCCTACGATCGGCATTGCCGACTAGTCGGCCGATTAATCGGCAAATTGAAAACCGATCAGTCGCTCTAGTAATCTTTATCACCAAATATCATGCCTTAATGGAAATTCCGATCGTTACAGCTCGTTGGCCGTTTCTACAGGGACATGGGCCAATATCTGACGGAGCAGCCGCTATGGAGTGCTGCCATCCTTTACGTGGCCATAGGCCCTTCCAAGGAACAGATGTTATTGTTCAATGATACCGGCCCAGAGGGGAGGGTTCACGGCGTGCCCAATTTAATACGGGATCCAAGTAAGTCCTATTATATTACTAGTACTTCCTCATCCTGATGATGTCTCGGAGAAAGACGAAACACGTGTCGACTGTCGAGTGGTTTGCTTGCTGCATTTTTGTTGTCTGTTGTATTGTATTGTTTATTATATTGGAAAACCTATCTAATATATAAAATTCTCGTGTCACAGTGTTTGTAACCAAACTCCTCCGAAACGGCTCGACCGATTCTTATGAAATTTGGAGTGTATGTTCAGTTCTGAGAATAGGACGTAAGCTATTTTTCACACCAAAAAAAAAATCTAACGGTACGAAGTCCGCGGGGTCAGCTAGTATACTATACTAATAATGAGTCTGTAGAAGAAGTCGCGTCTGTAACTTGAAAATTAAAAGAAACTATTAAGTCGTGGGACAATGAAAACAAAACAAAAAACCACTTTTGGAAAAAAAGATCTCTATGTATGTCCTGATTCAACACAAAAACTACTGGTCCGATTCCCACAAAATTTGGTAAGGGAGTAGTTTATAACATTGGTCAACATATAGGCTACTTTTTATCCCGGTAAAACGCATAGTTCCCGCGGGAACGCAATTACCAAATTCCACGCGAACGAAGTCGCGGGCAGAAGCTATATTTAATATAGTTATACTGACAGCATTGGTGTGGTTAGTAGATATAGGATTTGCAATGGAAAAGCAGTACAGGTTAACACAACTTTGAAGGCGCGTGGATTAAGCAAAAATAGACTCTGCATCAACGGCTTAAGTGCTTCGCCGCGCGCCTTCTAATATGTGTCGTGCTGTAAATTCTTTTCGTTAATTTTTTTTCGGCTTCCCAAGATACAGGCGTAGCCTAGTTTGGGGGCCTCTGTATACTTAAGATTATTTTATTTTGTGTGCACAAAATTTTATATTTTAATATTGATTTTATTTCCTTGTGTGTTTCTTTGTTTTGTATGTCTTTTATTATGCAATAATAGTACATTATTGCAGAGGCCGCCAAGTAGCACATTGCCGGACGAGTCAGTTAGAAGGCTGAGCGAAGCGAAGCCTTCTATTAGTACGAGTCCGGCAATCGCAATTGCGGCCGAGGTATATATAATGCTTTTCTCAAACAGCGAGGAAATACGTAAGCTCAGTCGGGGCAAGTGCGCCAGGATGGGGTAAGTGCGCCTAACATAAATATATCGAAACCTATAAATATTACTCAACTAGTAGTTGGCTGTTTACAAGGCATAGGGTCGAAATAAATTTAGGCGCACTTACCCCACAATCGTATTTACTATGTACTTCCTTGATCGTGGATGATTTGGCCATGGAAGTTGTACTTATTATCTCCATGGAATTGTCAGTTTCGGGGCAAGTGCGCCAGGATGGGGTAAGTGCGCCTAACATAAATATATCGAAACCTATAAATATTACTCAACTAGTAGTTGGCTGTTTACAAGGCATAGGGGCGAAATAAATTTAGGCGCACTTACCCCACATCAGTATTTACTACTTCCATGATCGTGGATGATTTGGCCATGGAAGTTGTACTTATTACCTCCATGGATTTGTCAGTTTCGGGGCAAGTGCGCCAGGATGGGGTAAGTGCGCCTAACATAAATATATCGAAACCTATAAATATTACTCAACTAGTAGTTGGCTGTTTACAAGGCATAGGGGCGAAATAAATTTAGGCGCACTTACCCCACATCAGTATTTACTACTTCCATGATCGTGGATGATTTGGCCATGGAAGTTGTACATATTACCTCCATGGATTTGTCAGTTTCTCTACAGAGGTGTCTCAAATAGCAAGCGAATTAAAAAAAAACACACACGACAATAATGTTTTTGCTGGCCAAGGCCGGCAATGGACAGCCTCGAGTCTTCTTTTTTTGAAAGTAACACGAACATTTCCGAGCATGTTTGAGAAAATGAACATTATTATTATTATTATTAATTGTTGTCATCTCGTAATGGATTTCCGTAAAGTAACGCCGGATTTTATCAATACTCGTACTTGATCATAAAACTTTCTTCCTCGGCTCTTACGAAAAGGCCACTATAAAACCATAGTTAGGTGGGTAAATCCTCAAGTGCCGCCTGGATGACTACCACTTCGGTCTTAAGTATGGGGCAATCCAACCTGTGTTATTTTCCGACATTAGATAGATAGTTCAGTTGTTGCAGATGTCTATGATGTTTGGTAAGCCGTGGTGGCCTAGTGGTTCGATCTACCGCCTCTCATGCAGAGGGTCGGGGGTTCCGGCTCGCACCTTTAAGTTTACTTACGTGCGAAATACATTTTGAATTAACCACTGAGCTTTTCGGTGAAGGAAAACATCGCGAGGAAACCTGCACGCATCTGCGAAGTAATTCAAAGATGTGTGTGAAGTCCCTAATCCGCACTGGGCCCATGTGGGGACTATAGGCCAAACCCTCTCATGATGAGGGGAGGTCTGTGCCCAGCAGTGGAAGGCAAATAGGCTGTAGTAGTAAGGTAGATAGTTCTGACGTTGCAGATGTCTGTAAGAGGCGGTGACTATTGTTTACCATCAGGTGGATCACCTGCTTGCATAAATATGCCGATTTAGGTGTGGTATTGACAGTGAAAAGGTTGATTGAGATTTAGTACGAAATTCAACGATACCTAACGGTGGATTATGGAGGGTTGAAGTAAAGGAGGGCAATCTTTATACTTCCAAAAGTGGACACCAAATCGGGCAGTTTGGGGGTGCTGCGGTCGCCAGAAGTATCAAACCACCTAGGTGGATAGTCTGCAGTAGCGCCTTCAAATGGCGCTGCTGAGGCGAAAAAGCAGCGAAAACGGCTGTGAGGAGAGTGTGTTTTGTTTTGTTGCTTATCAAAACTGCTGGACACGATTTCAACTGTTTCGCCATATAAGATTGCGCTCCTTACCAAGACACATTCCACACTCCATATGGTGGACGCTGTATATTTATTTTTATTTTTTGTACTAGGTTAAATGCTGCACCAATGATAAAATTTATAAGTCCAAAAAGAAGTGAGACAGGCGAAAATCCTAATGAAAAACTTTTTAAAATTTTCAGCATTTATGAAACAGAAGATACCACTACTGCAATTCCAAATGAAGTTACTTGAGGGTGGAAAATACTTGGTCATTTTGGACTGTCTTGGGGGGAGAGCGACACTCAGTAAACGTGACTTGGAAGAACCCTTCAGAACCGAGATAGAATCGGTGGCCGAGAAACTATCCTTCGGAAAAGGTTCCATGACCTGCAAGACAAAAGAGATGTGATCTCGAAAAATAACACCCGGAGGCATAATGTTCGGTAATGATAAACCGCCTAACTATGATATACTACTACTACTGCTACTACTACTACAGTCGATTTGCGCCCCACTGCTAGGCACAGGCCTCCTCTCATCACGAGAGGGTTTGGGCTATAGTCCCCACGCGGGCCCAGTGCGGATTGGGGATTTCACACACATTCTTTTCAATTACTTCGCAGATGCGTGCAGGTTTCCTCAAGTTGAAAAATGAAAAACGTTTATTTCAAAAATAAAATATGCAGTTTCAATTTAACGCTGGATCCTATACCCAGTAGCACAGCAGGTCTAATAAGATAGACGTTTTCAGACAAGAATAAACTAATTAGACTTAATTACACCAATTAAGGAATCTAAGGCTAAGCGTAATTACTTATTATATAATTTAAATTAAATTATACCATTTTATAGTGATTACTCTCTTGACAGTTTCTAGATAAAAATTAATACTTTAAAATTGTATGTAGAGAGGTTAATTCAAATTGAATTTCACAAATAAGTAAACTTAGAGGTAAGTACGGGCCGGAATCGAACCCCCAATCGGCTATGTGTTTCGACCTACCGCCTCCCATGCAGAGGGTCAGGGGTTCGATTCCGGCTCGCACCTCTATGTAGATGTCTAAAAAAGAAGGTGAAACACAAATGAAAATTTATTAAATTATGAAACACACCGTTTTCCTAGGCAGGGAGTTGGCGTTGCTAATTTCCTCAAACAGTCCCCTATTAACGGTTTGAATATTTAATTCTATTGTCCTGAAGACTCCTGAGGGTATACTGTAGCCTTTGTACGACTTAACAGTTAGGTAATAGCACACGACGGACACGGCCTATACAAGCACGATTTCGAATACAATTCGAATGAAGTGTCAATGTTGCGTGCGAGGACGTCTGTACACGTGTAAATGTGTGTGTGTACCACTACGCGGGCCAATGATTCACTCGCCATCTTCGGATGAAACAAATGACGGCAAGTGCGAGTTGGGCGCGAGTTGCGCGCCGGCTAGATTCAGGCAGGTGATTTCGTGGGCATTCTGTATGTAGTACTATTACTATTAAATTAATATTCTGTGGTAATAGTACTGCCTTGGAACTCTCTACCTGTTGACCTTAGACTAGCTAAATCTTTTTCGATGTTTATAAGAACAAGGTTAAGGAGCATTATTTGTCACATGTCTGATATATAGGTACTGCTTTTCTTATCTTAGATAATGGATTACATATTTTTATTTATTTGACTGTTGTCTATTTATATATAAGCTCATGTATGTTTATGTATAAATGTATTTAATTATGTTTTTTACATTTTGTGTTTGTTTCTTCTGCACATCTTAGTACAGAGCACCGCCTACCAACCTTCATCTCCATTATCCAAAAAGTTGTCTGGTAGAGATCGCTTTTAAGCGATAAGACCGCCTGCTGTATGCCATACTTTTTGTATAATTATGTCTGTTCTGTTCCTTAAATGTGTGGAGTTCAACAAAGTATATCATATTGTATTGTAATAGCTGAATAATTGTACATACAATTTAGGTACCTATATAAGTATATATTTTGGAAGATTAGAAGTAAGTAGTAAAATTAGCAGTCGAGGAGCTCCAAATACTGTGTGGTTTTAATCATATTCGTCAACGCATGTCAATTCACTGCATGCACCACATATTTGCATATCCATACTAATATTATAAATGTGAAAGTGTGTTTGTTTGTCCTTCCTTCACGTCGCAACGAGTGGACCGATTTGGATTAAATATGGTATGGAGATAGTTTGAAACCCGGGAAATAACATAGGATACTTTTTATCCCGATATTTCCACGGGAACGGGTTTTCCACGGATCAAACCAATTTTTCAATACTTCTATAATAACTATATATGTCAGTATCATCGGGTATGCAAATTCCAAGTCTGCGCGGGACGAAGTTCGCGGGAAAACGGCTAGTTTTCATATATTTTGTATCTGTTTTCAACTACTGACAAAGATAGGTAGGTAGGAAAGTAGAAATCAAATTTACCACGAATTAAGACAAAGAAAACCCGCTCATACTCGCTGGAGACTGCATGTGAACGGTTAAGCCACAGAATATGCAACTGCCACGACGTAAATATACCCTCGGAATTATAAAACGTGGACGCTAGACCTTCAAAAGGCGATTAAGCATTAAAACCGGGCTATTTAGTTAAGTTTACAGTGACTTTTACTATCTAGACTGTTTTAATGGTTAGGAAGCGGCGTCCAGAAAGGCCGCCTCTGTTATGAGGTTACATGGTACAACCGGACTGGTGGGGCATAAATTATTAACTTTATGGGTATTTTTTTTCTCATGAGCACGTTTGCCGCGCCTAAACCGCAGCCCTACCGTTGTTCGCGGGCTTTTTATTTGTTGTATGCGTTTCTGTTTGCGGTCAGATTTTTTAAAGGTGTTTTGAAATCTTTTCTGGTTATTTTTATTTATTTTTTGAATCAGGAATTCAGAGTTTAATGTTACAGGGGTAGGCGTCTCTTTTTAAATATTTGAAGATACCTGTGCCTGTGCTAAGAGGCAACCGTTCTTCCTTAAGTGGTAACTATTTATCAAATTGTATAGTTCTTACGAGTACTTTTCATTATATCTATAAACGATGATAGTATCAGAAATCCTCTATTTAAATATCCATGATTCTCAAGATACTTCTGATAATGGAAATGTAAGATATAATATATTGCACTCACTTGTTTCTCGACAGTAGCTTGATACCAACCAACTCGAAGTCTACAAATGGTAGGGCTTCAATGGATATTACGAGAGTGTACATGATAATTTGAAGGCTTTTGTGCTTCATTAGTAATTGTTTGTATTTTTAAAGACACGATTCGCAAAACGTCATGTTTCCGAATTTATTTGCTCCAACTCCACTTCAATTATTTCCAAACATCTCACTTGAACAATATTATGAATACTTACTTCCATATTTCAGTTCTATATGAAATGAATATTTTATTTTATTGCAAAACAGCCAATGCAACAATTTTAAGACAATGATGAATAGAGCTTCTTTTTAAATTCCTTGGCGTAAGTCCGAGTTGTATTTAAAATTCTTCAAAACTGATAAAATTATAAATTTAATGTGACACGATTAACAATAGCCATTGGCTCAATATTTATTTCATTTTAGGTGCGTCATTATATAACTACTTTTTAATCGCGAAATAGGTGTGTCGATAGGAACCTTTTATGTTAACATATTCGAAAATTGTCTAACCGAGATACTATCTTCTTGTCGTAAAAACGCGTCTAAAACAGTGTTAAATGACTGTTCACGAGGAGAAAAACTTGTCACCGCAGCGCCGGGACATCGTCACATTACGATGCGTAATTCATTAGTCGTACAGCCCCGATTAACATAAAATCCTAGTAGAGAATAATCCGGAGAGCGGTCGGGGAAGAATAAATATGCCACACGGAAATTTAGTATCCCAAAGGCCGAGAGACACCCCGCTGGGAGCAAAAGCGCCGCGCGTCGGCCCCGGCGCTACGCCTTTTTTTACATTTCAAAAATATACCCGAAAAAATGTACACATATTTTTTGACTGTCATCGGGAACTAATTTCGGTAGGTTTTTTGTAGTTTTAGTGTTTGGTAATTATTTGGTAAATGAGTGCGGGCGGACAGCGGACCGATCGCCGGCGGGATTGAAGAGTGCGTTTCTGAGTGATAATATTATGAAATCATCATCATCATCATCATCATTTGAGCCGAAAGACGTTTACTGCTGGACATAAGTCTCCCCCAAGGCTCATATTAATTATTTATTATGAAATAAGTTAACAAAAAATTACACAAAAATAAGAATACCGTGCGTTTGAGTTTGAAGCCGTGGTGGCCTAGTGGTTCGACCTACCGCCTCTCATGCAGAGGGTCGGGGGTACGATTCCGGCTCGCACCTCTAAGTTTACTTATGTGCGAAATTCATTGAATTCACCACTGAGCTTTTCGGTGAAGGAAAATATCGTGAGGAAACCTGCACGCATCTGCGAAGTAATTCAAAAATGTGTGTGAATTTCCCAATCCGCAGCCCGCGTGGGGACTATAGCCCAAGCCCTCGTGACGAGAGGAGGCCAGTGCCCAGCAGTGGGACGCATATAGGCTGTAGTAGTAGTAGTAAACATACGCAATTCTTGATGTGCTTTGCAGATATTCCGCTAGTAAAATTATAGGTTAGTCTAAACTTTTTACTGATCTATTTTGTACAAATAAGGTGATATTTTTCATTAGTAAAGACTAACTGATGCATTATTTTTGCGAAACTTGTCTTGTTTTCCTTGTTAGTATACCTATATTTTTGTGTGGGACTCTCTCTATAGTATCCTGTCCAATAAGTCATGACAGTGATCGACGTCACGGATACGAAGTGAATCCGAAACCAGATCTAATTCCGTTTTTGTCGTCTTTTCAATAAGTAATTCTATTAAAGGTGTTCGAGAGAACTTTCAATAGATCCATTGGGTACTCCATTCAATTTTAGATTTCAAATTACTGTGTGCATAGTACCTATGGCACTTTAGTATTACCGTATAGTTTTTCGTTTTGAAAGATAACGAATAAAAAGTAAGTCTATTTTGAAACTATATACTGTCACATCTTTAATAAATTAATGCATTTTTTAAAGAATCACTACAGTATAAAACAAAGTCGCTTCGCTGTCTGTATGTCCCTATGTATGTGTGTCCCTTAGATCTTTAAAACTACGCAACGGACTTTGGTGCGGTTTTTTTATAGATAGAGTGATTCAATATGAAGGTTTTCGTATATAATTGGTTATAGTCATAGACGTATATAATATAGCCCCGGTCTAACGTACACGTAATATGTCCCCACTTCCACGGTGTCCAATCCAAAGTTCTGTCACCGAGCGTGCGTGACAATAAGCGTTTTTAAAAAAACTTTTTTCGAAACTGTTTCTCAGTATCTAAAAACTCGTCTCGTTGTTGAAAAAATGTGACCCAGCTTTAGTGTCACGATATAACTTTAACTTTGGATTGGACACCAATGAAGTGGGGAAACATGACATGTATCTACGGTAGGCCGGGTCCATACGAAGTATTATTTATGTCTATGGTTATAGTTCAGTGCTCAATTCTCGCGGGAACGCTATAACCGACATTCCACGCGGACTAAGTCGCGGGCAGAAGCTAGTAAAATATTAAAGACCACAAAAAAAGTTTTGTGACAAAGGAACGAGCTCATCGTGTGGTAGGTAGTATATAGTACGAGTAGGTATTCGAGTCTGCAGACTGTCACAGGGCTGGTTTTCAGCCCGCTCCCTCCTGTACAAATGCCACTTACACAGTCCATTGCAGTGTTTACTTTTTTTTCTTATGGTAATGTAATAATTTTATTTTCTACATCCCACGATAATTGCGATATTCACGGGAAAGCGTCTAACAAGAGCCACGCGCGGAACACGCCCCAGCGATAGATTTGAACACGATTTTACACACCCACATACAATCCTATTTATCTATTTTACGCTATAAATTTCTGCATTATTTTGGGTATGGATCCAATCTAAATTCACCCTAACTTAACTGAAAATAGGTTTGATTTTGATTCCGAGGGTGGATGCATTAGAGCGGCAAACCGTTTTGATTAGGTAGTTATAGCCACAGCGTAGCTAAAGAGGTCGCGTGGCTGCTTCTATGGGAAATCGGTTTGTGGCACTGGCATCTTACTCGTACACGAGTAGTTTATACTTTGAACGTGCTAACCGTTTATATTCGTACAAACTAACTCAGAAACGGCTCTAACGATTTTGACCAACTTTACAAACTGGGAAATGACCTCATATCTGGGCAAACTCATTTTTAGCCTATTTTCAACCGAGCAAAAAAAATACATAAATATTATAAAGCTGAAACTGTGTGTGTGGATGTTCTTCTTTACTCGCTCACGCTAAAACGCTTGAACGGATTAAGATGAAATTTGGCACACAGATGAATCTCCATCCTGGATCCTATAGGATACTACTAGGGGTAAAAAGGGGGATGGAGGTTTAGTATGAAATCCTTGCTGACTAAGTTGCGGGTATAAGAGTTCGCCAATATATACACACTTTTGCATCTTACTCTATTGTAATAAGATCCAAAAGTGTACACATATTAATGAACTCGACTGTACAATATGCGAGCGCCAGCATAAAGTAGAAAAGCAATGTAGTTCATTAGAGAGTTTTTTGTAAAACCTCAATAATGTAGTCTCACTATTTGAGAAAAAAACTGAATCTATATTAAGTTACAAATCTATCTATGCTACCTATACTATAGGTAATATTATAATGTGAATGTGTGTTTGTCCTTCCTTCACTTCGAAAAGACTAGAATGATATGTGAAATTTGGTATGGTGATAGTTTCAGACCTTGGGAATGACATTATGATACTTTTTATCCTGATCGTAGAAGACCTGTAACCATGGGTAAATATAAAAAAAATTAAAGTAGGTAAGTACGTAATTGACTTAAATAAATTTTCACCTAAGTACCTACCTACTTATTTATTTTGGAGTTTACCTTTGACGGTTTGGTGAACGTTAATTGTTTGTTAATCTATCAACATGCCGTGCTGGCCTAGTGGTTCGACCTACCGCCTCTCATGCCGAGGGTCGGGGGTTCGATCCCGGCTCGCACCTCTAAGTTTACTTATGTGCGAAATTCAATTTGAATTTACCACTGAGCTTTTCGGTGAAGGAAAACATCGTGAGGAAACCTGCACGCATCTGCGAAGTATTTCAAAGATGTGTGTGAAGTCCCCAATCCGCACTGGGCCCGCGTGGGGACTATAGCCCAAACCCTCTCGTGATGAGAGGAGGCCTATGCCCAGCAGTGGGACGCAAATAGGCTGTAGTAGTAGTATCAACATGTGTGGAGAATTTTCAAATACTGAAAAGGTGCTTTTATGCTTGAAACTAACTTTTTTGCAATATTGACGTC
Organism: Aethes cnicana; assembly: GCA_963971205.1. NCBI lineage: Eukaryota > Metazoa > Arthropoda > Insecta > Lepidoptera > Tortricidae > Aethes > Aethes cnicana. The sequence goes on from OZ020292.1 coordinate 4,552,679, forward strand.
GGATGGGCTTAAAATCAGCATTAGCTGTGCCCATACCCTTTTTCCATAAATGCCTATGATTGTTAAAGCTAAGGAATGTTGCATGTTGTTGGAAAATAAACGAATTTGTATTTGTATTTGTATTTGTATTTGAAACAATTGGAGGAGTCATTTTTCAGAAAGAAAATTATGTTAGGGAGACCCAACTACTGACAACGCTATAAAAATACACTTGAGATACCTTTTCAAAGTTTTGATTTCGCTTCCCTCAGCAGAACTTGTTCCGCAAAAACATTGGAGCGAGTTGTACAACATAGAAATAATAATTATGAAGGGCGGGCTTACGGCCCGGGGCGGTTGTCTCCAGCCCCCGACTCAATTTGTCCAGGCTCGCCAGGAATGCCCGGGATGTGCACTGCTTGCTTTTGGATCGTCGGGGAGACAAGTGAATTCAAGTTTCATTATTTTATGTCAAAAAAGGATGGCAATCATAGTCAAGTTTCATTTATAAAAACTTTTTTTTATAACTAGTCACACAATATGGGATTAAAAGTTTGACAAAAAAACTTATTTAAGTTTATACTTTGAAAGGGTTTAAACATTAACATGAATATTTGACGTACGTATATTGTTTATTTCTGACATTCTTTAATAATAAAAAAACAATTTCAGCTTTGGTTGTTACTACATAGGAGATATCAAATTGTAAAAAAAAATATATTTAAACAATACATTACTGGCACAAGCTTTTTTGTTTTTTACAGTTTTGGTCATAATAACCTAAATATATAAAACTCAAAGGTGACTGACTGACTGACTGATATAGTGATCGATCAACGCACAGCCCAAACCACTGGACGGATCGGGCTGAAATTTGGCATGCAGGTAGATGTTATGACGTAGGCATCCGCTAAGAAAGGATTTTGCAAAATTCCCACGGGAACGGGAAAAAAGGGATTTTTACATTTTAATGTTTAAGCGCGTACGAAGTCGCGGGAAACGTCGTAGAGATCTGAAATTTGGCATGCAGGTTCCTTAGGGAGCGTAGGAGAGCACTAAGAAAGGACTTCCCGAAATTCCCACGGGAACGGGAAAAAATGTTTTTTTTTTTTACATTTTAAGGCGCGTACGTAGTCGCGGGGATCATCGTAGAGAGCTGAAATTTGGCATGCAGGTTCCTTGGGGAGCGTAGGGGAGTACTAAGAAAGGACTTCCCGAAATTCCTACGGGAACGGGAAAAAATGGGTTTATTACATTTTAAGGCGCGTACGTAGTCGCGGGGATCATCGTAGAGAGATGAAATTTGGCATGCAGGTTCCTTGGGGAGCGCAGGGGAGCACTATGAAAGGATTTCCCGATATTCCCACGGGAACGGGAAAAATGGGATTTTTACATTTTAATGTTTAGGCGCGTACGAAGTCACGGGAAACAGCTATCTATCTATGTAAATATATAAAAGAAGAAACTGACTGACTGACTGACTGACTGACTGACTGACTGATTGACTGACTGACTGACTGACTGACATATCAACGTAGAGCCGAAACTACTGGTCGTAGAGAGCTGAAATTTGGTATGCAGGTTCCTTGGGGAGCGTAGGGGAGGACTAAGAAAGGACTTCCCGAAATTCCTACGGGAACGGGAAAAAATGTTTTTTTTACATTTTAAGGCGCGTACGTAGTCGCGGGGATCATCGTAGAGAGCTGAAATTTGGCATGCAGGTTCCTTGGGGAGCGTAGGGGAGCACTAAGAAAGGACTTCCCGAAATTCCTACGGGAACGGGATAAAATGGGTTTATTACATTTTAAGACGCGTACGTAGTCGCGGGGATCATCGTAGAGAGATGAAATTTGGCATGCAGGTTCCTTGGGGAGCGTAGGGGAGCACTAAGAAAGGATTTCCCGATATTCCCACGGGAACGGGAAAAATGGGATTTTTACATTTTAATGTTTAGGCGCGTACGAAGTCGCGGGAAACAGCTATCTATCTATCTTCTATCTAAATATATAAAAGAAGAAACTGACTGACTGACTGACATATCAACGCAGAGCCGAAACTACTGGTCGTAGAGAGCTGAAATTTCGCATGCAGGTTCCTTGGGGAGCGTTGGGGAGCACTAAGAAAGGATTTCCCGAAATTCCCACGGGAACGGGAAAAAAGGGATTTTTACATTTTAATGTTTAGGCGCGTATGAAGTCGCGGGGATCATCGTAGAGAGATGAAATTTGGCATGCAGGTTCCTTGGGGAGCGTAGGGGAGCACTAAGAAAGGATTTCCCAATATTCCCACGGGAACGGGAAAAAAGGATTTTTACATTTTAATGTTTAGGCGCGTAAGAAGTCGCGGGAAACAGCTATCTATCTATCTTCTATCTAAATATATAAAAGAAGAAACTGACTGACTGACTGACTGACTGACATATCAACGCAGAGCCGAAACTACTGGTCGTAGAGAGCTGAAATTTGGCATGCAGGTTCCTTGGGGAGCGTAGGGGAGCACTAAGAAAGGATTTCCCGAAATTCCCACGGGAACGGGAAAAAAAGGGATTTTTACATTTTAATGTTTAGGCGCGTACGAAGTCGCGGGGATCATCGTAGAGAGATGAAATTTGGCATGCAGGTTCCTTGGGGAGCGTAGGGGAGCACTATGAAAGGATTTCCCGATATTCCCACGGGAACGGGAAAAATGGTGTAAAAAGGAAATGATTGATGAGTTCACTAAAACATTCTTTAAACCAGTCTGCTATTACCTAAATAATAAATTTTGGCACTAAACTATTTATTCATAAGAGATTAATGAAATGAAAAAAAAGGAAAAATCTATACATATAATAAATAATAATTCTGTAGAAGAAGTCGCGGCTGATAATTGAAAATTAAAAGAAACTATCAAATCAAAGGGACTATATGAACGATACTGAACACAAAATAACGATTTTTAGAAAAAAATACTGTATGTATGTATGTCCGGATTTAACTCGAAAACTACTGGACGGATTGAAACAAAATTTGGTATGGGGATAGTTTATAACACTGGTCAACATATAGGCTACTTTTTATCCCGAGAAAATGCATAGTTCTCGCGGGAAGGCTATTAACAAATTCCACGCGGACGAAGTCGCGGGCAGAAGCTAGTCATATACATAGATACTGTAACCTTGAATTTTGCTGTGTATTTTTATACAATAAAGTTTTACTTATTCATACATGTGTACATGAATTATTGAAAGTACCTAGTAGATATTTTTACAATGGGGGCTATCGCGTGTGAATTTGCCACTAGAGGCGCTAGTGTCGCGTGAGGTCCAATAACATTCACTTTTCACTGGTTTTGGTGGGCTTTGTGACATAAATTATAATTTCTTTTATTTACCTGTTGAAAAGTGATCTCCTTCGTGAAATTATCGCAAATATGGATTATTTGGCGATCAATGTGAACGCTTTGAAAAAAAAAGATTTTTTTTTAACGAAACGGAACTGCATAAACTTGCGGCATAGCTACTCGATATGATGATAGTTATTTATAATTAATAAACTTAATGAGATTCAAGATTGAAAACTTTGTTTCGGCGCCGATCTTATAAAGTCGCCATTGACAGCTATACCTCTGGACCTTAGTCTACAGTGGCGCCAACTGGTGAGCAAAGAAATGATAGTCCCCATTCAAACAGTTTCGTTGGTCACAGTAGCAGCTCCCCTTTGGAACAGAAGGGTCGGTTGGAGGGCGCGAGGTAGAAAAACAGTGCCCGCAATGAATAGCAAAAATTTACATTTCACGCCACAATGTGTTTGAGGGGGCTGCGCGAGAGTCGCGAGCGATAGCAGAATTTAACTGTTATAGCACGACACAACTTACATGCACGGATCTTGAGCGGTGAGCAAAAGTAAAGGGAATTTCTGCGCATGTTTACGACTGAAGGGCCAATAAGCGTGCGCGCACAACAAAGCGCTCCCTGCGTCCCGCGCCCTTCTGCAGATGAGACCATATTTTTGAATTCTGCCCAAGGCCACCGCTCAAGCGCCGATGCATGTAGAAGGCGCGCGGCGAAGTCCTTACGCGGTTGACGCCGAGTCTATTATCGCTTAAGGCATTCACTGCCACCAACGCATATATGCGTCTTGCTGACTTTCCCGCAGTGCCTCGAACGCACATCTGCGTTGCAATGTTCCCTTAAAGACAAGACTGGCGAAAGTTCGTAAAAAGAAGTGGCAGTGAATGCGTTAATCCGCGTGCCTTCTAAGTTTTGTCGTGCTATACTAGATTCTGCCCCCTTGGAATTCGGTAACAGCATTTCCGCGGGAATTATTTATTTATTTATTTAAACGTTATTGCACAATAGTAAAACTAATACAAAAGGTGAACTTAATTATGCGTTTATCCGGGATAAAAAGTAGCCAGTTTCTGAAAAAAAAAACCACTCTAAAGTCATGTAAAGTTCTCGTCGTGAAAAGGTAAGAGGTTACCACTGCACTGCGCTTTTTTATGGCATTGGTTGACAATACCTGATGATAGCTACCCTAAGAGGTCTTTAGCCCATGGACATAACAGCTAATAATCTGAAGATCGCGAATGCGTTGACTTGACAACCCTGAGGACTAATTTCATTCTCAAAAACACGCCAGAAAATAGGGGCGAATCTCAACTTGTATGTTTCGCCAATTAGCTATCGCTATCGCTTGTATTTAGTAACTTGGCCCACGCAGAATACTTTGTATTTGTATGCCAACTATGAGGGGCGGGTGGCTAAGCCGTTGTTTTTGGCTGAACTACTTGACTTTGCACCCGGTAGGCTGACTTGAAGGCACGCGAAACCGACGCGGCCTAATATTTTAAAAGATATCCCTTGCAGAGAGAGGGTCGTAATCACGTAAGAACCCGTCTGATCGCAGCTGTAAGTTTAATCCATACATAATATTATAAATGCGAAAGTAACTCTGTCTGTCTGTCTTTCTGTCTGTCTGTCTGTTACCTCTTCACGCTTCAACCGCTGGACCGATTGAGATGAAAATTGGCATGCAGATAGTTGGGGTCCCGGGAAAGGACATAGGCTACTTTTGATCCCGGAAAGACGCATAGTTCCCCCGGGAACGCGATAACCGAATTCCACGCGGGCAGAAGCTAGTAATATTATAAATGCGAAAGTAACTCTGTCTGTCTGTCAGTCTGTCTGTTACCTCTTCACGCTTAAACCGCTGGAATGATTAGATAAAACTTGGTATGGAGAAAGTTGGAGTTCTGAGGAAGCAAATACGCCTCGCGGGAACGCGATAACCGGATTCCACGCGGGCAAAGTCGCGGGCAGAAGCTGGTACGTTAACGTGTTAGCTGTTCATTCAGAAAGAGTACACTTAACTAACAACAATGGTGATATTGCGTTCGATGACAAACGCGCTGTTATAAATGGATATTGCGGAAGAAAACGATCAGGGGTGCTACAAATATTGTCTTGACATTCAGATTTACTAATGATTCGCTTCTTTTAAATCATTCGCATTGATTAGAATATCGATAACGGCTAACAGTTTAGTACCTATATAAGTAACTAATTACTCTCACACTATACCTACAAGTAGCTGCTTTCCTGTTAATGACCCACTCAATGTGTACAGCATAACAAATTTAAAAGATATACTCTACCGTTTTGCAGTCGCAAAACTACATCATCAGCATTATTTACAGCTCGATCGATCAATCAAGCTAACTTCATGAGAAAATCCCCCTAACGCCATGGCAAAATGGCCTCCATTGCAAGCACAAAAAATCTAGCGGTCTGAGCCAAGCGCAAGCGCTGGTCACGTGGCACACGGAAGCTTTCACAAACGGATCTATCGATCAGTTGGTCAATGATTATGATTGGTGGATATGTAGATAGGACGTTCGTTCGTTCTCTCTTTGTTTAAATTTGCTAAGATTCAAGTGTTTAATTTAGATAGCGACTAATAACTACCAACCACCAACACACCACAAGTACCACAACAGTCTGTTTGTGTCCCACTCCTGGGCATCGGCCTCCTCTCATCACGAATGTGGAATGTAGTCCCCACGCGGGCTCAGTGCGGTTTGAAGAAGTTACACACATCCTTGAATTACTTCGCAGATGCATGTTTCCTCACGATGTTTTTAGGTCATAGGTAAATTCAAATTGAATTTTGCACATAGAGGTGCATGCCGGGTTTGAAAGTACGACCCTCTCCATGAGAGGCTGCGGTCAAACTACTAGGCTACAACGGTTTTCAAGAGATTCCATTTAATACCTTAGTACCATACCTTACCACACCTTAAAAAATATCAATTTTGGTTTCACCTTTTACTTATGTTGCAACCTTGTACATATTAAAGACAAAAAAACAATCTTCAAGGTAATAACTCGAATTTTGAAAAAATAATATACCCGACTGCAAACAAACTTTTGATGTCACACACATTATATATTTTTGTAATCCGTTCATTAAGTCCTTTATTTTGATACCCCACTCGATAAGCTTTGACCAAAAAAAATATTTTGGAAACGTTTAAAATACCTCCAAAAGTCAGCCATTTTGTTTTTTGCAATTTTGATAAATATATACCCAGTGTCACTTTCACAATTAAGACGAATCTGACGACACCTTGCATGGCTAAAATCCATACAGCCATTTAAGCTAGACAGCGTGCCAAAGAAATATACAAGGTGCTAACAAATTACTCAAGGATATTTTAAGAGATAATAAATTACATTAAAACAATTAACTTTTAACTATAATTAAGGAAAAAAAATAATTAAATTCGGCGGGAAAACGGCAGGTTCTTAAACAGGGTGTTTTAACGTAGCAAATTTGTTTCCTATTTTTCTCCAAAAAAACATAACAAAACCAATGATTTTTCATACTTAAATGTACTTCGAGAGCCGAGTACTATCAGCTGTAAAACTATCCGTGACTAATTTGTTAGCACCATGTATATACATACACTCGAAAAACATAACCCTCCTTCTAGCGCAGTCGGGTAAAAATACAGTATGAACTCCGAGTAGGGGAGTCTACGAGAACAATCTATACCTAGTTGCTATACATACAAAACCTAATGATTCTCTTTAATACTAAGCCAACGGTTGCCTCAATGAGCCGTTCAACTAATAGGCAGAAATATAAACAGAAATTTGTTTTACACCCCTTTCACAAAGTAGTAGTTATGATAATGACACTTTGTGTTTGTACAAACTATTTAGCCGTTATGGGGTCTGTCTGTAATGCTGATTAAGTTGGTGTTAATGTGAGAAACTAACTGTTATATTATGGTTAAGCTTTTTAGCTTCTGTGGTACAAATAATACTTAATTCATAGGTGGTTTGTAGAGACTGCCAAAGAAATATACATACACGTACACGACGAAAATATAACCCCTCTTCGGGCGCAGTCGGTAAAAAAATGAGTGAAACAGGAGACGTAACTATGTGCGAATTATTTATACTTACTTAAGTCATATATATAATTTTTATTAGGTAGGTATATCATCATAAATCTGACCTTTTAAAATTCGCCACATCAAATTTACGCTAAATTAGCCTTTAATAAACGAAGACATCAGCCGAGACCTACAATTAGACCTATGTCATCCCATGTCACGCTCCCGACGTGGGTTTTTTGCCCAACGTTGGGAAGGCATCAATCAGACGAGTGACCCCTGAATGTCATTTTTTATCCTACACTAATACATTAACTTCTGCTCGCGACTTCGTCCATGCGGAATTTGCCGTAGTCCATTAACTTCTGCCCGCGACTTCAAGCGGAATTCGCCGTGGTCGTTCGTGCGCTGCTGTGGAAGTATCCACCTATATTTTAATACGAAGCGTTTGCGTAACGTAGCGTAGCTATATCGACCGTGCGCAGCAGTAGAGTTCCGGCTTAAGGCATTCACTGCCACTTCTGTTTTACGAACTTTCGCCAGGTGCCACATCTTGACTAAGGGAACATTGCAACGCACATGTGCGTTCAAGGCACTGCGGGAAAGTCAGCAAAACGCACATATGCGTCGGTGGCAGTGAATGCGTTAAGGGACAAGCTGTTCACTTCAACATAGCGTAGAGATCTTCTACTATCTAAAGTCCCGCGCCTTCACATTTCAAAACGCTTCAATTTTTTTATTATTATTTTAAAAGCACCACCGATACTCTCAACGCATAGTTGATGGCTGTCTCAACACGCACACATGTGTTGAGAGTGTTGGTGGTGCTTTTTAAATACATTGAAGCGTTTTGAAATGTGAAGGCGCGGGGCTTTAGATAGTAGAAGATCTCTACTACTGAAGGTGCAGCGACCGGAGAAAAATTCACGCCCATTTGTAAAACACACGTCATTTCACGGCTATCCGGCGTGACAGAATACACTGCCCGCTCATAAAGCAGGCGCATTAGGCGCGGGCGATCAAACCACTCGATGGGAAACTTATTGAACACGTGGCCAGCTTTTTTATATTACGTAGGTATAGATAGATGGTGACACTTTATAATATAAATCTCAGAATCAAGAAGAGATACTTTTATTTGACGACAGGTTTGGCTCAGTTGGTAGTGACCCTGCCCACTGTTCCGACTGTCGCGGGTTCGAATCCCGCTCGGAGCAAACTTTGTGTGATGAGCACAAATGTTTTTACTCGAGTCATGGATGTTTAGTATTTATATACCTACCTATGTATGTATTTCTCTATAAAAGTATTTATATCATTGTCTAGCACCCATAGTACAAGCTTTACTTAGTTTGGGGCTAGGTCAATTTGTGTGAAATGTCCCAAGGTATTTATTATTTATTTATTATTATTATTATTTTATACCTAGAGATAATCTACTATAGAAAGTCCCGCGCGTCCACATTTCAAAACGCTTCGATGTATTTATTATTATTCAAAAAGCACCATCAACACACTCAACGCATTATTGATGGCTGTCTGAGTACGCACACGTGCAATGAGAGTGTTGGTGGTGCTCTTTAAATACTTTGAAGGGTTTTGAAGTGTGGAGGTGCGGGACTTCCTTATTATCGTTACTGTAGTTCTTGTAAAGTTATAGGTTAGCCATTTCAAAAAAGAAGCAAGTTTCATTTATAATTACTAATTAATTCGATATCCAGCTAAAGGTAGCCCCAGATTTGTGTCAGATTAGCTTTATCAGTATGCAAGGTATTCTTCTTCATAGTAAGAGTCTTAGCCCCACTTGCACCAAACCTCTAACCTCGGATTAGCCTCTTAACCCACGTCAAATTCAGGCAGGCTGCTCACCACTATGAGGGTCAACAAACACCGTCGCATTATCCAACACACCACTTCAACTCGCTCTGCGGCTCATCAACACAGTACTTACTGAGAACGACACGCTGAACATCCATACTAATATTATAAATGCGAAAGTAACTCTGTCTGTCTGTCTGTCTGTCTGTCTATAACCTTTTCACGCTTCAACCGCTGGACCGATTGAGATGAAATTTGGCATGGAGATAGTTGGGGTCCCGGTAAAGGACATAGGCTACTTTTTATCCCGGGAAAACGCATAGTTCCCGCGGGAACGCGATAACCGAATTCTACGCGGGCGAAGTCGCGGGCAGAAGCTAGTCTTCTATATACTACTACTACTACTACTACTACAGCCTTTTTGCGTCCCACTGCTAGGCACAGGCCTCCTCTCATCACGAGAGGGTTTGGGCTATAGTCCCCACGCGGGCCCAGTGCGGATTGGGGACTTCAAACATCTTTGAATTACTTTGCAGATGCATGCAGGTTTCCTCACGATGTTTTCCTTCACCGAAAAGCTCAGTGGTAAATTCAATTTCAATTCTGGACATCTTCGCTGACTACGAACCGAAATTTCTAGCCACAGCTGGTCACCATTTAGAAACCATTGTAGCTCCTAGCACTATTGTAGGTATAAGAAATAATGTAATTGACTGACTCTAGCTGTAAGTATCATTTTTGTAATAATAAAAAATAAATAAAACAACTAAATGTGAGTTAAGCCTGAGGTTAGCGACTTGGTGCGATTGTGTCTTAGAACCACCGCTCTACCAGAGCTAGTACAACCAATAAAGCTGATTCAGGGTTCGTCAGGGTGGCTGTCATGCCGGGCCACCATCTTACCTGCTAACCTGCCACCAAACAGGGCGTGTTAGCGCTGGTGAAATTATTGCTCCAGAGGCGTTCAATCTTAGTCCTGGTTGATACACCGAAAAAAATCGTACGTGTACTCTTACACGATTGTCTTATGATATTGTAGCGGGGGTTGGTGGTAGCTCGCTTAGTTGCTGTAGGCATGGAGATCAGCAGTGGAAGATGAAGACACGGAGACCCGGTGGCACGGAGACTCGCTGGGCATTAGGATGATGACTAGTTAATAAAGAAAGCTAAACACGCTGACGGCCCTAAGACTGCCCTATCATTTCCCTAATTAATTAATCATAAAACTTTGGTTAAATTCACGGCATTGTATTCAGAGATCCACGCTTTACAAGAGCTATCAAAATACTACCGAAAATAAGCACCACAATTCTACGCTTAAAAATACCTAAATTCGAAAGAAAATGTGTCAACTCGCTGATTATACTCGGCCCATAGACATAAATAATACTTCGTATGGACCCGGCCTAACGTAGATACATGTCATGTTTCCCCACTTCATTGGTGTCCAATCCAAAGTTAAACTTATATCGTGACACTAAAGCTGGGTCACATTTTTTCAACAACGAGACGAGTTTTTAGATACTGAGAAACAGTTTTGAAAAAAGTTTTTTAAAAACGCTTATTGTCACGCACGCTCGGTGACAGAACTTTGGATTGGACACCGTGGAAGTGGGGACATAATTATTACGTGTACGTTAGACCGAGTCTATATTATTTACGTCTATGACTCGGCCAGTTTCCACAATATCCATTTGCTACAGTGACCATTGGTGGCCAGTATCATCGTTTGCCTACCCAATACCAGTAAAATATAATCCCTGGTTAAGTTAAGGCTACCCGCTCTAACAGTGCTAGGTACAATTCCCTTACAATTTTATAGATAGACAGCTATTAGAACGTAAGTCAGCCTAATCTCGGATCTGGGATGTTCCCACAGCGCCCGCAATCACCCTGCGCCGGCGCAGCCATATCCAATTTTATCCAATTTTTAATCAAGCTACCGCGACGGCGGCCAATATCTCAAATTATAGTGTTCGCAGATTATGCCGGCAGTTACCTACGTGCCGGATAGCACGCGCTAGTGCATATAAAAACAGATGTTCTGTGGAAGAACACAACACAAAAAAACAACCAGATAGTTACATTTGGTACGAACCAGAGAGGCATGGTGGGATCGGTTTACTTGAATGTTTCTAACACGCCCAAATCTATCTAGATATCTTGAAATACATTTTTTGCTGATATTTTTCCCTCTAAATGCTGTACTTTTAAAATGTACCCAGTTTGGAGCCGATAATATCTATGTATAACGAGTATTAAATAAAAGGCTCCAAACAAGCGCGGATCCAGAGGGGGGGTCATGGGGGTCCCCCCCCTCGGCAGGACTAGGTCTACTGCTATTTTTTTTTTAACCCCTGACGCAAAAAGGGGGGGGGAGTTGTATGACGTGACCCCCCCTTGAGTCAAAAGCTGGATCCGCCCTTGGCTCCAAACCCCCACCATTACCACTTTTGACCAGCTGGCGAGCTGCAACTATTTGAGATATAGGGGTTTACGGGGGCGATAAATCGATCTAGCTAGAGTAGCTAGGTCTCGATCAACTCGGTTTTAGCTATTTTCACCCGAGCAATGCTCGGTCGCCCTGGTCCTATCATAGGTATTCATTTGTAAAAGGCGTTCTAAACAAGCTACCTTTTGGTTGAATCGATTTCGATTCAACCTTTTTAGGGTTCCGAAGTCCACAAGGAACCCTTATAGTTTCGCCATGTCCGTCCGTCTGTCCGCACTATTGCTCGGAGATGCTTAGGTCTAGAGAGCTGTAATTTGGTATGAATATGCATATTAGTTACGCTGACAAAGTGGTTTAATAAAATTTTGAAATATATTTTTTTATAGGGTACCTCCCCTACTCGTAAAGTGGGGATGTAATTTTTTTTTCTTGCGTACCCCATGGTGCGGCATATCGTTGAATAGGTCTTAAAAAAATATTGTGGGTTTGTTAAATCCATTTTTTGATTAAGTGATGGGTTTGTGAAATATTAAGCTTTAAAGTGCTATTTTTTGCTAGAGTCACGTGTCCCCCCCCCCTGCCAGCTAAATGGTGGTATTTGGATGGCTGAAAAAAATCACGGTTGTGGCATATATAACGTAGTTGAAAGGAAAACTATCACAGCTAAGTAGGGTGTACAAACTTACGAGTAATAGTCGACCAACTTATAATGATGATTTTTCTCGAGCGGCAGGGGCGTCGGGCGGGCACGTCATACATACCACAGGCTAGCTAGATGCTAATAAGTCTTAGAAAGGTACTGTGGGCATCGTCAACTTCGGAACCCTATAATTTGCGCGTGGCCCGACACGCACTTGGCCGGTTTTTTAAAGGCTGTCTAAGTATATTTTTTAATATTTCTGAACTAATAGTTATAGCCTGTAGAAAGTCAGAGGCTAGTTTTGAGGCACTCCCGCGCAGCTATCGCGGCGTTTACGCGCGGCGCGAAATTACGAGAGTTTCACGCATAATGCCGCTGCAACCGCCTCAAAGCGCACGCTCTTTTACGCGCTGATTGAAATCTAAATACGCTTATGAGAAGAACGCTGCCATAAAAGAACTTCTAGCAAATGCGTACCGCTCCTGGCCCGTTAAGCTCATTGTCATTAATTACTTCATATGATTTAGGTGTCCTCCTCCTTCGTCCTCCTTAGACTGACCAATGAATGAGTTTCAGCTTTTTTAACACGGTTTTATTAGGTCGACCTGTATGTAACTATGTAATGGTATAGGTATAGGTTCGCGCGGGCTAGTTTTCCGCAACTCGACGTCATGATTTTGCGTGGTTTTGGCTGGCGGGGCTACTCCTGCCAGCCCAGCTCCTGAAGAAAGCCTAGCAGACCCTTAATGTTGCCGACGACTTCCTGGAGCGACCTCGGATTTCCGAGGTGTGTTGCCCGGTACGTTGCCACTCCGGAACATTCCAAGAGGACGCGAGTGGCTGATTCCTCTGCCTCCATGCAGGCTCTGCACAGGGGGCTGTCTGTAATATCCAAATTGTACAGATGTTTGTTTAATAGGGCATGACCAATTATTGCTCCTGTAATTAGGCGCAACTGCCCTCTCCCTAGCTTACGAAGCTTACGTGACAATCCGGGTTTGATCGTCGGGAGGGCCTGCCGGGCCTGCCTGCAGGTATGCAGGGTCGACCAGATCTGTTGATGGGCGGCCTTGGTGTGTTGCCGGATCGCTTGTTTGAGCCATCCGAAAGGTAGTGGCACGATGGGTTCTGGTCCTATAGCTGCGTATGCTTATGTAATGGTATCTTGCAAGTTAAATTTGACCCCCTTTCCGATTTCCGATTGAGCTGAAATTTTGCAATATGTAAATCGCGTGACAATGCAATATTATGATGACGTTTAGCTGATCTGACAATGGAGCTGGAAGGTGGCCATAGGAACTCCGTAATAAAACTACATAAGCCCATCGAATTTGGGCTCGTTTGATTCGTTTTGAAGGGTAGATGAAGGATTTACAAACAAAAGTACAGTCAGCAATAAAAGCGTGTCCCAAAAATTAAATTTTTGAAAAAAACTCATTTACCAATGGCAATGCAATTTGTATTTAGATCCACGTAGAATTTTATTTATCTAAAGAGAATAGTGACAAAACGTCTCCCGATCTGAAGATTTGTACGAAATTCCACGCAAAGTCAGAATCAGGGGCTAAATGAAACTTTCTAGGTACCTGGACCTATATTCGAAGTCTTTAAATAGGGATCTCGCTCATCCCTATAGGATCGCTCACGCGTCGCGTGAACTTTAAGCAGCTAGATTTAAAGTTCAACTTTACGCGTGAGCGACTCTATAGGGAAAAGCGAGATCAATATTTAAGACTTCGCATGGAGCCCGGCCGGTAATAGGAGCAAACATTTTCAAGGATGATACAACATGAGTATCCGCAGTTTTTTCCTAAGGTTGACCGGAAGAGCTGTTTAGCGATAAGTCCGCATGTTGTTTACCTATTGACTGTGTATTATTTCCGTATTTTCTGTGTTTTTAATGGCTGTGTAATAGTACATTACAGACCTAGGGTGGTGAATTCGTAAATGTCCCAGATCGAAGGTTTCTGTGGCCCGAACCGAAGGTGAGGGCCATAAATATGCGATCTGGGGCTTTACGAATTACCGCCCGTGGTTTGTCAAAAGTTTTACGTCTTGCCTTGGCCAAGAAGTGAGATTTTCTCTCCGCGTAGCGGGCAGAAAATCCCACTTTATGGCCAAGGGTGATGTAAAGAGTATTGTTGTTGTTGTTACCTTGACCTGATCCTAATGCTCCCAAATGCTTAGAATCGGAGACCCACACTCAATACTTTAAAGAATTAAAAACAGCCTTGAATTGTGCCCAGTCGCAATATTTGACATTGTATGTCGTAATATTTGACATTGTATGTAAGTTATGTCAAATATTGCGACTGGGCACAATGATTTTGCAATAGAGCCACAGCCAGCAATGGCTGGCTGTGGCTCGATTAATTTTGTTGGAAAATAACGGTTAAATTTTAAATTTAGAATTGAAACTGTTTGGACTTAATTACCGATGAGTTAAAAGGTCTACATTCAAATTTTTAGCTCCTATTATGGCCCACACCGAGTATGTTTGTATTATTTATAAAATATGGAATAGAATGAGACCATAAACTTAAAAAAAAAAAAACTCTACATCTACATTAAATCAAAAACTGTGCAAAAGCGTAAAATTAAAATGATGACAGGACTGTATTAAGGGGACTAGACAACTAAATTATGCCATAAATACCAACATAATAAACCAATTCGTCTGCAATGTCGCGTGTAATGTTGGCAGCAACGACGGCACCACGTGCGCGATTATGCACGCAAGTGTACTTGTGACGTTTAGTCACAGTTTTGTAAACAAGTGTACCTATTTTGTTGGTGGCCAGTGCTTTTTATTTGTCAAGTTGCAATAAAAAGGTAGTCTGTAACTGGCCATATATGTGAATGAACTGGCAAACACAAGGTGTAAAACGCGATCTAAACCTCAAAACAAATTAAAAATTAGATAAAAAACATAATGGTGCGTTTGGAGGATGCGCTTGCGCCGCCCACCGCGCTTCCTGCGAATAACTTCCGGAGATAGTAATCGTTTAAATTGCTACATTATACTTTATTTCACAACCTGCATGGTCAGGCTTCATTTGTTCACGTTACGAGTATTTGTTCGTAATAACAATGTTCGTACTCAATTATAAAGATGGTATTAAATGATGAGCTTTGTTCATTGGCAGCTTTTACCATAACAACATTTTGTATTTTGAAAACTTAAAAAAGGTTAGGGGGTTATTGCGTGAAAGCTTAACATACACCTTGATCGTGTGGAATTTTAACTTGTTTAAATTTAAAGAACCTGTCACATGAACAAACCGGCAGGGAAGACTAACTACTTAATAATAGCATTATTATATAATTCAATGTACAGCACGACACAACGTAGAAGGCGTGCGGTGAAGCACTTAACGCAGAGACTATTTTTGCTTAATCCACGCACCTACTACGTTGTGTAAACCTGTACCTACATAGGTATTGAGCTATTTGTATATTTAAAAATATTAATTTGTAGAAATACTACTAGAACTACTATTTAGAACAATCATCATTTCCAATTTTAAATCGCTGTTCCAATGTTTTTCTCAAACAATGAAATATGGCCAGTAACATATTGGAAAGTTCTAAATTCAAAAGTGCCATGTGTGCGGTGCGCGGCCCGCCGGGGGGCATATTCAGTGTTAGAGACAACTGTAGCGAACACTAGATTACGCTATCGCCGTGGCGGCCTAATAGGACCCCGCGGTTTTTGAATTTGACAAAAATAATGGAGTTCGAAATATGAAATTTCGAAATTGCTTGGCCAAACACGTAAAGGGTTGCGAACATTAATATTTTGTTTTAGTTGTACAGTGGTTCTATAGTTTCTTATATGAATTTCGATTTAAGTACCTATTCATTTACTTGCTTTTACAACTTATACGTTTAGGCACGGCTTTTACAACTTACTTTAAAAAAGGAGGTTAATTCAAATTTCAAATTTCAAAGCGTTTTAAATTGCTCTAACTTTGAATACGAAAGACACTCTGTTTGCCTTCAAAGGATTGTAGCGATAACCTAACCTCAAAGGAGAACCTATAAGCCGAGTGACGTAATAGGTACGTAGTGAAATGGTTATAATCTGTAATCGTTCGACAAACCACTGCAAGGGCGAGGGGGTGCTCGCTCAACCCTGAAATGAGTTCGTGTAAGGGTGGGGGCGCAGTTACAGCGGGAATAAAACCACCCTCGTTTTGCTTACAATACTTACATACGACTATTTCCGTACCTAATTTCATGTAAATTGGTGCAGCCGTTTAAGTGTGAAGAGGTAACATACAGACATAGTTAGAGGTAACATTATTATATTAAGAATGGATTAATATATATTATTATTGATTGATTGATATATTACTAAAATTCATCATGAAAATTAGTTCAGAGTTTTTTAGCCATGAAAGTGCAAATATGCTAAACTATTTTAATTTTACATCTATAAAATATTATAAATTCCTCTAATAAAACTACAGAACCTTGATGGTCTGTGTGTATATTGACAGGAAGCCATAACTGTTTTAAAAATTAATCGGCAATTTGTAGAATTCTCGAATTAAACCCGCACCTACATACATAGAGGTTTAGTAAAATCGTGCGCCTTCTAAGTTGTGAGAAGGCGCATGATTTAAGCAATTATAATCTTAGTTAGTCTTTGCGTCAACGGCTTTAGTGCTTCGCCGCGCGCCTTCTACGTTGTATCGTGCTGTACTTACTTACACGTAATTCCTACCTTATTTGACATTGTAGGATGTCATAATATGACTTACCATTTATGTTACACTTTCATTTATACTCATCATTAACATGCTCCTGTAATTAAAAACATAACATTACTTCGGATCCCTTGTACACAAACAGATTTTTATAACACCATAATCTCACGTACAACCAAGCTTCTTCTTTGTCTCGCGTTTACTTATACGACACTCAAATTACGTCGTGGCAATGTATTTGTCGCGACATGTTATTATTTTTCCTTCTTGAATTACTTGAACACTACAATTTTGCCTTTATAATTTCGGTGAAATTGTGGTTTTTGATAATATTGACGTAGTTGACAATGTTGTTGATACCCGTTGCTATGGTCACAACATATTAATCCTTTGGTATGTTAGGTTTCTCGCTGGTGGGCGATAAATTTGATGTTTTATTTCTATTTTTATTCAAATTTTCTAAAATTCCATCCAAGCCTTCCTTATCGATATAGCCGCAAGGATGGTCAGTTCTTCAGGAACGGAGCAGTCGAAATTATAAGATCTTTGTCCTGGGGGTCGACCAGCCCCCAAGACCCTGCAAAAAAGGTCCAAAGCCCCTGGCAACCTTTTGGCCGTGCTAACTTAATAATTTACTTCATCTTCTGAGTTGGTGTGCGGATGACTCTAAAATCTATCCGCACAAAGACTCACTTTCTAGGATGTGGTAGCCATTGGTTCCATCTCCTCTGACGTTTTACCCGCTGCGCTATCACCCGTGCCGCTCTATACGGGTACCGTGCCTGTGGCATCACTCACCCATCCAGAGACGGTCCACTGTGACGTCACCACTACGCCGATCCACCCTGCCGCACTATTACCCCGTGCCAGCCACCAGCTGAACCTCGAAGCGTCGCTCTGACCCGGCACACCTCCACCGTCCAGTAAAGACCTATGCCGGTGTTCCTGACTACGTCATCACCAATATCCTGTGCCGCCCTTCCGCTACGCCGTGCTGCTGAATCGTTCTCCACCTCGAGCTCCTTCATCCTTCACATCATCCTTCACTCGTCCCACACCCTGATTCAACTCTACCTTCACACCGCTCTACATAACACCACTTCTCACCACTTCGTCCCCATTCCATTACCCTTTTGTAATATTTGTAAATAGTTCTCTTTCCATTATTGTAAATATATTTATTATATATACCATCTCTTTCCTCCCTCTACTCTCCTTCATCGCTTCATTGTCGCTTCACGACAACATTACGCTGAGGAGATATAAATATATGAGTAGAATTTTCCCTCATGCTGTCACTGCCGCCCCATCCTCCTCGTCGCCCGGGGACGTCCCGACCTGTTTAAATTTGGATAGGCTTTGACGTGTCTCCGACACGCCTGCCGGAATGATCCGTCACCTGGGACGGGCCGGCGTTGCCACGTGGCAACCGCCGACACACTCAGGCCTATAGATCGTATCCCCCCGCATGAGAGGCGGTAGCTCTAATCAGCGGCAGCTCTAATCACGAGGCTACCACGGCTTCTTGAGGGGGTAAACACGTCTTAAAATAACTCGATTTTTTTAATATATATATATATATATATATACTTATACCCGACTGCAAACAAACTTTTGATGTCACTTTATCTATTTTTGTAATTCATTAAACCCTTTATTTTGATACACCACTCGATAGGCTTTGACCAAAAATATATTTTTGGAAACATTTAAAATGCCTCCAAAAGTCAGCCATTTCTAGCGCAGTCGGGTAATTAGGTAAACGTTAAAATAAGAAACAAAATAAGAAAAATCAACACTATAAAACTTGTGTACCTACATGGGTTCTAACATTGGAAAAATTACGTAGCAAAAATTAATTTTGCTAGCTATCTACGATCATAACCTTTATGATATGTCGACACTACCTACTTATTGTTGTCTAGTAGATGAAGTAAAAACATAAGTACATATTTTTTGCCTTAAAAAGATTCATATTTACTTATTTATGACTCAAAATTGACTAAAATTAAATGTTTAAGGAAACTAACGGTCAGTAGTTTCCCACAAAACGTTTCAAGCGACTAAATGGTGCAATTTTAGAAAAAAAACCCTAGAATTACGTTACTCACACTATCCCTACGGCCGCCGGCGAGCCTGATAATCGTAAGACTATTTTATCGGTTTTTATCGGTTACCGATTATTTTAATCGGGCAGGCCCGGGTGTCCGTCTGTCGGTAATGGTCGTAATCGGCCGCTAATCGGTGCACAATTTACGAAATTGTCGATCCGTGTCGGCGACCGATCCGACGACCGCCGATAGCTTAGTGCTGCGGTCGATGTTGTCGATGATTCTCATCCTTTTTTGCAATTCAGACAAATTATTGAGTTGTTAAAGATGTTCCCGCTAAGTGCGAGTTAGCATCGATACAACATATTCGCCGCGAGCCAAAAGCATCCGTCAAGAGTAAGTATCAAGCCACAAAGAGGTGTTTTTCCTAAACCTGAATCGGGATCCGAGTGAACTCTTCAACAAACTCCTCATTTTATTTCGTGTACACAAAATTAAAATTAAATTGAAAACACATCGGGCAAGCAGCTGCTCGGATAGAGCTATCGATGACGTATCTCGACCGCATTATTTGTAACAAAATTATAGAAAAAAGTTGTAAAATTGGCAGCAAACCGCTGTCTAACCCCTGTATCGATCAGGGTAATCGATCGTGTGCCAGGTAATTGCGCCGGCGCAGGCCCGCTACCCATTATGTCATTATACTCTACCGACCGAAACAATAGATTTCAACGACCGCCAAAATCCGACTCTACCACTCAGAAATAAAATTCAAATAACATCCACACAGATAGGTACTGAACGGCATTTGAAAATTTTACTATCAGAAAAAGTCAGTTACGCAATTGTAAAACTTTTCAGTGAGAACCTGAGTTCATTTTTGTATATCAAAGTAGAGAAACAATCATCCGAAAAACAAATTTGGTAGTTCAACCTGCGGCTACGCACCTGTGACGTCACAATGAACACGTGACATAGAAATTATCATATTTTTATTAAATTACCAAAGAATTATTGAATGCTATTGACAAACATAATAGGTACTTAGTACTTATAGTGACTACTTATGCCAAATAGGCAAATAAAAACACGAAAAGAAATTAGAAAGCGGTTTTACTTTTTATTTCGTCTACCATTTCATTACAGTTAAAATCTCGCGCATAAAGAAATAGCTTGCACGATATACTTACCTATGATGATCGGGGTATATTATGTTTGTGACAAAGACTTACCTAGGTACATAGACGTAAATAATATAGACCCGGTCTAACGTACACGTAATATGTCCCCACTTCCACGGTGTCCAATCCAAAGTTCTGTCACCGAGCGTGCGTGACAATAAGCGTTTTTAAAAAACTTTTTTCGAAACTGTTTCTCAGTATCTAAAAACTCGTCTCGTTGTTGAAAAAATGTGACCCAGCTTTAGTGTCACGATATAAGTTTAACTTTGGATTGGACACCAATGAAGTGGGGAAACATGGCATGTATCTACGTTAGGCCGGGTCCATACGAAGTATTATTTATGTCTATGCTTACCTACTTTCACCGTTTGTCACTTATACAAGTGGGCTAAAAGTAGATAGGTACACGTAACTAAGTATGCTGTATTTAGGTAGTAAACTGACTTCATGTTTATCATCATCATCATCATTTCAGCCGAAAGACGTCCACTGCTGGACATAGGATGTTTATCATTCGTAATAAAACTCAATATTTTGTTGTTTGTCATCACCAAATTAAAAACATGAAAGATTTTATGACATTTATTTCTTAGATAGCAGAGTTAATCGAAATGTTCTTTCTAGCTAGCTACGTTTCAAGGAAGTTGATCCAGTGGTTTAAGCATCATAGGCATTTTGAACATTTTTATTTTAGTTTTACTTTATTTTATTAAGTATGTTTTTGAATGCCTCATATAATTCAAACAAATATACGAGTACAAATAAACATCGCAGTTAGGTTTAGGTGTAGGTACATTTTTCCTGTAAACCCGACCAACTCGAGTGTTAAGATGACCACAGAGTCTCCAGAGCGTGATGTCACCCACAATTTTATGGCGTATGAATTTGTTAGTCCTCCGCGGTCGCAGACCGCAAAGCTCGGACTTTGAGCGCGCCGCGCGACTTTACGAGAAACCAGCTACAATTTACTTTTTTTTTGACACAAAGGGCAGTTAGCTTGTATGCTGCCAGCGTTACTTTTAAGTATGTACTGTGATTAAAGTAAAGTGAAAAAAGTAAAGTTAGACTGATAACATTAATGACGTTTTCTGTACAAGATAATTTAAACAAGAAGCTCGTGTGATAAATATGTAGAGTTTTTTTTTTAGTTCTGTTTTCCTTTTGTTTTCAGACGATTCTTGAATAGCCCATCACCTACGTAGATATGATAAGTATAAATGTATAAAACATAACTAGATTATAAAAGCTTAGCATTTTGTCATTTAACTTAAAACTATAGATTTTTCATAAAATCCATAGAAGTACCTATTGTGAGCCGTTTGTATCCAGTAGTTGACTTTCACCAAACCCAGATCTCTCAATTTATATGACGACGTAGGTATCTTACCATTGGTTATTGTCAATTTTTTTGCATTTTTTTACTGCAATAATTATAATGAATTTAATAATAAATGTAGAGTAAGTTGACGAGTAATGTTGACGAATGAGCCATGAAAAAAGTTGGCGTCAAATGAAATGCGAAAGGGTTTTCTCATGGCGCGGCGTGTCGGACGGACAGACTAATTGCAGCAAGGAGGTCATTAGGAACTTAGACTGACTTTTACGTCTCGCGTGCGTCAAACCGTCTTGTAATGGGAACGTTAAATGTGTATTTACCCTATTCGAGCCTGAAGTAATTCGGTTTCAGAACTCGGTTGTACACATATTTTTCAACGCTGACTACGTTATTGATAGTGAATGTCACACTGAATGTGGTAGATATCATTAAAAAAAATTAGATCGTGTTTTTGGATCTCTGATAGGTACTAAAAAAAGACTAAAATATTTTTCCACAAAACTATCATAGTGATTTGTTTAGTGAAAATACTTTTGCATGAAATTCGCATCCTGAAAAAATCATCGATTAGTAAACAAATATTTATTACCGAGCAATTACACATACCTATTGCTATTTTTACGAGCACAAAAAAAAGTAACATAGGTACGAATATGAAAAAAAAAACATTTCTTGACATTCAGAATAAGTTAACAACAATATGCAAAACATTTTCACACACATTTTTTTTCACATGTAGCCTTATTCTAAAAACATAATGACTTCCGAGCATCGAAAAGGAGCAAAACACTGGCCGGTTAATCTGAGCTAAAAACTAATCAAGCCTATCTGAAAATGGAGTAACAAAGGTAAAACAAATGAATGGGGGCGGCGTGCGCGCAGCGCTATAAATCATCGCCGGGAACCGAACCCGCGATCCTGGTCAAGATTTTAATAAACATGAGCCCATCTCGGCATTCATTCATGGACGGTTTTTTTTTTGTTATTTTAATTAGGAGGTCGTGTGAAGGGTTTTCAGGGGCTAGGAGCTGTTTTGTTTTTGTGTCAGCTTTATGATCTTTCACTTGTAAATTCAACATTTTTTTTTTACTTGTTAGTAGTTATAGGTCACTGCATCATAAAAATAATAATACTATAAAAACTCCACAGTTGAACTCAAACGTAGAAAACCGGTAGCCAACAACACATAATTTTAATTTAAAAAAAAAAACAGATTTCAGAGATCCATAGATTGTTAATGTAACGAAAATAAGACGTATTTTATTAACGGTCAAGTATTACTGATTTTTAACTATAGTAACGTGGCAATGCAGCCAGCGTTCTGGGCACCCTACCCCAAGGCAGTGATTTTGGACAAATTTTCTATTTGAACTATTTAATTTTACTTTTAATTT
Source organism: Aethes cnicana (assembly GCA_963971205.1). Lineage (NCBI taxonomy): Eukaryota > Metazoa > Arthropoda > Insecta > Lepidoptera > Tortricidae > Aethes > Aethes cnicana. Next base: position 4,575,625 of record OZ020292.1, read on the forward strand.
TAGTTTATACTTATAATTTAAATATACCCATTAAACGTATTAAATACGTAAGAATTTAATTTTTCTCGTTTCTATGAGATTGTTTATACAGTGACTCAATTGCTGCGTGAAACATTAGAGTAGCTGTAGATGTTTGCCCTAGACTGTACATTGCGCAATTCTAGTAAACCATCAGGTTTTAAATTAAATCCTAAATACGCACGTACGTAATTTATCTTGGTGCATTATATGAAGGCAGTGCGTATTAAAAAAAAAACAAGACCGTCTATGGCGCGGTAGGCGGCGCCGGAGCAACCTAATTATGGGGTAGCTCCTTGCTCCGTCTATGGTTATCGTACGTCTATATCTCAGTGGGAAATATACGTCTATAGATCGAGTAAAGATGTACAAGAGTACGTTTTTAAATAGGAGGATATATACAAATACATATGTATATAGAAATGTCTACATGATATTATGATATTAGACAAGCTCAAACCAAGCTCTCCTTCAAGCGAATGCTGCGTAAGCATTTGTTTGGTCGCGTAGATTTGGAATCCTTCATATTTTTCTTTGCTTCGTGCGGCTGGTTTATGTATGTATTAGTTTATGTATGTTTATCTTTTATATAATTTTCATGTATGTTTATGTAATTTATCCTCCTTTGAAATTATTTGTTATCTTCCTAGTATTTCTGTAGTTTCATTCTGATATTGATGCACCTACTCTTTCCTTTCTGTTTGGTCTTATGGTAATGCCTTTAGGCGTTAAGTCCGCCAATTGTATACATTATATATGTGCAATGAAGTTTAAATAAATAAATAATACATGAGATGGTTTTACATCATGTTAATAAACCGAGTCGATTTTCTGAATCGGGGTTAGAGAGTTCACGAATGGCGTCCGCGAACCGGGAGACCAGCTGGTAGGCCTCCAACAAGATGGAGCAATCACCTGGTAAAGATCGCGGGAATACGGTGGAAGCGAGTAGCACAGATCCGGTCTGAGTACCGAGCCTTGGAGAGACCAATGCCCAGCAGTGGACGTCTTTCGGCTGAAATTATGATGAGCATTGGGATTGGAATATTGTTTTTTATTTTTTTATATTTTAATGTTATTATATTTTTATGTTTGTTCTTTGATTTGTTTGCATTTCTTTTATTCATTGTATGTAATTCTTGTGTGCACCACCTGCCTATTTTTACGTTTTTTTTTCTCACATTCCACTACCCAAAGGTTGTCTGGAAGAGATCGCTCTTTAGTGATAAGACCGCCTGTTGTCACCCTTCTTCTTTGTTTATTGTATTTACTTGTGTAATTGTTTTTTGGTGTTCAATAAAGTGTATTTGTATTGTATTTGAATAATGTAATAAATAGGAAAAAAATATCGTACGAAGTCGCGAGTAGCGGGCACAGATATTTATTATACGAGATATCTTTGATTCGATATAAAAAAAAAACAATAGTAGAGTAGATATAGCCATACACGCAAAGAGGTGTGTCGTTCCAACATTTATCTATGGGAAATCCTAAAGCGAAACTGGGCGGCGCGCTGGTAGTACCTATAAATTCCATAAAATTGATAAACGCTCGTGTTTATTTATTACAAAAGCGCGGGTCAGTTTCCCTGGGCGTTCCAGGTTATAATTACTGGTAGGCGGGCTTCCTTACTGACTTTTTACCATTTCTCATTAGACGATACGGGGCCTACGGAAGGCTGTAAGGTGTTATTAAATTTGAACGTTTCTTGTGAGGCTTTCTCGGGGGACCATCCTGTTTGTGTACATGGGTAGGTATGCTTAGGTGAAACTCTGCTAGCGGTAATGATAGGGGCATACAGGGGCCTCATTCCAGACGCAAAAGGGATTTCATTGGGAAATTATAGTGAACATCTAAACGCCACGGTGCTCAAATCGAACTTTAAATCTAACTATTGGCGCTTTGACGGTAGTGTTATTAAAGTCCCCTTTCTCTATGTAACGTTTTGAATAGAGCCCCAGGTTACCAGTTTGCTTGCTACATGTTGCCTGCACGCATCTGCGAAGTATTTCAAAGATGTGTGTGAAGTCCCCAATCCGCACTGGGCCCGCGTGGGGACTGTAGCCCAAACCCTCTCGTGATGAGAGGAGGCCTGTGCCCAGCAGTGGGACGCAAATAGGCTGCAGTAGTAGTAGTAGTAGTATGTTGCCACGCAGATATGCGAGGATCGTTTATAATATAATGATGCTAAATTCGTTCGTTTCAAGAGCTCAATATTTCTATAACAAACACATTTAATTAACAGCCAACTAGCAAATTATGCACTTATAGTACTCTTCAAGCCTATTTTTATTGCGCTTATAAAGTACTTGTAGCTATCTACAAACCTGGATTTGGGCACACTTATAGGAGCATTTGTTTTTGTAACAGTCTTATAATCTACTTACACAATGCTATTAAGTCCTATAATATGCTCGTAATAGCGTTGAAGAAGTACAAATAGTCCTATAATGTATACTCAAAACCTTTATAAGTACAATTGCTCTTGTAAGTGTCTGTGACAAGCTCTTTATAAGATTAAAATAGTAAATGTCAGTACATCTTGCAAATGTGGTTTAGTGTTTGTGTTGTGAGTGATTTTTGGAATTAAAAAGGTAAGTACAATATCTTTTTGACATAATACTAATATTTATCGTAGCCGGTGAAGTAGGGATGTGAATATAGGGTTAATAGAGAATGAATTAGTGGGGAAGTGATATTCATCGTTAAAATATAGTATTTTAGAAACATATTTTTTTTTTTTTTTTTTTTTTTATTACAAATGGGCTTGCGTTTGACCCTGATCACACCTGATGGAAAGTAATGATAGGGTCTAAGGTGGAACACGCTTACCCAGAAGATGCCTATTCACTCTAGACTTGAGTACACCAAGATTATAGGAGCTGGGGAACACACACGCAGGGAGGGAATTTTAAAAGCGCCTCTAAAATTTCATCATTACACCGTTCTTTTAATAAGTTTATTACAATATATTGCAATAAATATCCGCCATAACAAAAACTGGTTTAAATGAGAGCGTTTTAAGTCTATTATAAGTGTAATAGCGCTTATTCAAACTATTATAAGAACATCATGCCCTCCATGTTGACATTAATTAGGGTTCCTCATAAATTCAATATAAACACTTCTACCCATGATTTTTTTACAGTTTATAATTTTAAAATGTAGTAAATCCCTATAAATCGTAACCAAAGGTTATTTTTGGTCTTGAATGTTTTGTCTGACTGACTTTATATTATAGGTACTAGATTTTGCCCACGACTTCGTATGCGCGTAAACATTAACATGTATTTAATTTTTTTCCGTTCACGTGGGCATTTCGAGAAATCCTCTTTAGTGCTCTCATACACTAAGTTCACAGTTCATTGAGGACTACATTATATGTGGTACGTTATACTTCAGGGCCAGAGATTTTTATCTTTTTCACTTTCTTCGTTATCTTCTTCTGTGTAATTTTCTTTGTCGAAATCTTCACCTTTTTTATTTTCATCTTCACTTAAATTATCTAAATTATTTGATTCTACGGGACCCTTTCTTAATAAAGTTCCCGTTTGATTCAGTGGATCAACTCTTATAATAGCATCAAACAAGAGTAGATACGTTTTTGAAATCTTATTAAGTTTCTCCTCAAGAATGTAATAAGAGCTATTACTCTTATAAAGGTTCTGTTCAAGAATGTTATAAGAGCTATTACTCTTATAAAGGTTCTGCTCAAGAATGTTATAAGAGCTATTACTCTTATAAAGGTTCTGCTCAAGAATGTAATAAGAGCTATTACTCTTATAAAGGTTCTGCTCAAGAATGTTATAAGAGCTATTACTCTTATAAAGGTTCTGCTCAAGTGTGTAATAAAACCTTATACTCTCACCGAATGCTACTATTGGAGTTGAAAAATTACAAAGACTATTGTTCTTGTAACATGCACTTATAGGATACCATCTCCTATAACTGTCTTATAACGTACTCCAATAGTAAACTAAAAAGCTTTGTTATAAGAACAAGTGATCTTGAGTTATTGCTCTCATAACGCTCTTAATAAGAGCTTTTACTCTTATAAAGGTTCTGCTCAAGAATGTTATAAGAGCTATTACTCTTATAAAGGTTCTGCTCAAGTGTGTAATAAAACCTTATACTCTCACCGAATGCTACTATTGGAGCTGAAAAATTACAAAGACTATTTGTCTTGTAACATGCACTTATAAGATACCATGTCCTATAACTGTCTTACAACGTACTCCTATAGTAAACTATAAATCTTTGTTATAAGAACAAGTGATCTTGAGTTATTGCTCTCACAGCGCTCTTAATAAGAGCTTTTACTCTTATAAAGGTTCTGCTCAAGTGTGTAATAAAACCTTTGAGGCGTCCAAAGAGTCTCACTGCCCAAAGACATAACTCGTTTTTTAGAAAAAGTAATGTTATGTCATGTGTCGAAAATTTTCTGCTTTTCATGTAAACAACGCATATCGTAATTATATTCTAATTAAAATAGCTTATTGAAGTTGTAAGAGTGTTTCACTACTTCTAGGCTGTTTCAAGCACGTGGCGCCTCGCCACAACTGGTGACCCCGACGTGATCCAGTTGTGGCGAGAAGTAGTGAAACACTCTTACAACTTCAATAAGCTATTTTAATTAGAATATAATTACGATATGCGTTGTTTACATGAAAAGCAGAAAATTTTCGACACATGACATAACATTACTTTTTCTAAAAAACGAGTTATGTCTTTGGGCAGTGAGACTCTTTGGACGCCTCACCTTATACTCTCACCGAATGCTACTATTGGAGCTAAAAATTTACAAAGACTATTTGTCTTGTAACATGCACTTATAAGATACCATGTCCTATAACTGTCTTATAACGTACTCCTATAGTAAACTATAAAGCTTTGTTATAAGAACAAGTGATCTTGAGTGTAACAAGACTTATAGCTTAATCTTGTAGTACACTACAAGCCTATTTATAAGAACACGAGATCTTGAGTATAACAAGACTTGTGGAATGCCAATATAAGAGCGAAAGTCTTTCTCAGTGCACTTACTAGACTATTATGAGAATTGGTAGTCTTATAATTTTGGTTATAGGACTACTTTGCTAGTTAGGCATGCCAACGATATAACCTTTACGCACTATGGATTAATCTGTGGGAGCACGGTAGTGCTAATGCTAACACTATCTATCTAATCGGTTTTCTTCATTACCTAATAGCTAATTGTATCTAGGAATTATTAGTTCGATCAGTTGAAGCTTTTGACGTAATAAAGTCTTATAAATTGATGAACGCCGGCTGTGCAAAGCTACTAAGTACTGCGTCATGATTTTTCGTGGGTCCAATAGTAACTTTGTAGCGTTACGTGACGTTATCACGTATAAAATTATCGTCCATAAACCGACTTTACAGACAAACAATTTTTATTTTAGACTAGCTTCTGCCTGCGACTTCGCCCGCGTGGAATTCGGTTATCGGGCTCCCGGGGGAACTATGCGCTTTTCAGGGATAAAATGTAGCCTATGTCCTTTCTCGGGACTTCAACTATCTCCGTGCCAAATTTCATCCAAATCTGTCAAGCGGTTGAAGCGTGAAGAGTTAACAAACAGACAGACAGACAGAGTTACTTTCGCATTTATAATATTAGTATGGATACAATGGATCACAGTTGCCAGATTTTAATTAAAATCTCCTATCAGCTAACTTATTTGCTACTGATTAATTTTAGGTACCTAAGTTTTACTTTTATGTATTTGTGAGAACAAAATGGAGGCGGCAACAGAAGTCACATGGCCATAAAAACTCTCCATTGAAACAGTAGATTAAACTAAGATTAAATTTCATTCCACATCAAAAAGGCCAAATAAAAGTGGGATGATTCAGCGTTTCTTGGGGACTGTGGGAAGCGTTCCAGTGTGTGAGAGAGAGCCATGATTGTGAAAAAATTCTGTACCGTCACACATAATCCTGCAGTGGTATTACGTATGGCATTTGGTTTGCGATTCCCAAGAAAACCAGTAGGTTTTCTTAATCTTAATCTTATGTACGCCACTTGTGATTGAAATGTTCATTGGCCGCCCTAATCACTTTGATGACAAGTAGCGCGCAAGTTTCATTTTTGTTTAGAAAAACTTCCGGTGTTGCCTTGAGGATCACAAACCAAGTGGTAGACACAATGAGCCCGCTGGCCTACTTATATTACAAACGTGAAAGTTTGGATGGATATGTATACTATGACTATGAACCTCTTCCACGAAAAAGCTTTGCTGAACTTTGTTGATAATAGTGCAATTAGTCGTGGTTTCGTTGTACTAAAATTTTAAGAAGAATTGCGAGCCTTATGTGGCAGTGGGCGGGGCACATAGCTCGCAGGACTGATGGCCGATGGGGCCGGAAAGTTCTCGAGTTGCGCCCGCGAACCGGGAGACGAGCTGTCGGTAGGCTTCCAAAAAGATGGAGCGACGACCTCGTGAAGGTCGCGGGAAACCGGTAGAAGCAAGTAGCACAGGACCGGTCTGAGTGGCGAGCCTTGGGGGAGGCCTATGTCCAGCAGTGGACGTCTTTTGGCTGAAATGATGATGATGATAAAACTTTATTTTAAAGAGTCAATTTAATTCGCCTGATATCGAACCTTCTTTTACATCACGCATAGATTGTGTTTTTAACCTGAAATTCGTTTTAGTATCTCGGCTGCTTTCGATATTACTCTACTTAGCCTAAAGGTTCAACTGGTAGAGGATGGCTTTTTACCGACTTAAAAAAGGAGGAGATTCTCAATTCGTCGGAATCTTTTTTTATATATTTTTTTATGTATGTTCACCAAAAATAAATAGTAATCGTAAACCGATTTAGATGATTATTTTTATGTTCAAAAGGTGTACTTCCAAGTTGGTTCCGTACCTATTAATTTGGTTCAGTTCTGATGACGGGTTTTATGCGAAAATGAGGGAACTCCTCAAAAGTTGCTAGCACGAAGATGATTTTGGTGTCAATTTCGAAGACTTCAGAGTTATGTATTTCTATAGTAATGTTTGGAAACTGTAGCCAAAAAAGTAGCGGGGGGGTTGGGTGGAAGTGGGTGTTTAATAAATAAGTAAATGTGACCTATACACACAAAGATCATCTTATAATTTAAACGAGCTAGGTAACCGTCTTTTGTTATGATATATACTTACAGGCTTTAACAATTTACACGAAATCTGCAATATGGATGTTAAGGGGTGACAAACTGATCTAACAAGGTCTCATATCTGGAAAAACTTCCAGCTATTTTTACTCAATCACATCTCCGACGTTAGGTATGTATTAAATGTGATACCGCACAACAATTTAAGGTATAAGCCCGACCAATTTGATGACATACTATGAGGGTTTGATTTATATTAATTACAGTAAAAAATTAGGATGATTACACGATTAGCATAAAGGCGCGGCCATACTGCCCGCGGCGAGCGGTGTTTATAAGGTAGCGTCCGCCCTCGCTCGAGGCTTCTCATTTCATCGCTATTCATTCTAATTTATATTGCAGCTTTTTCCCGTATAGTTTTACATATTTCAAACTAGTTTATGGATGATATTTTCAAGTCACCATCAAATTTTCATACGTCGAAATTACATTGATTAAATAAAAACATTATTTAGGTTAGGAAAATGAAATTGTAAAAACAATATAATGTCATATTCCTAATCACGAATTTTGTTAGATTTATTAATTTTAAACTTCATTGCACATACAAAATGTATACAATTGGCGGACTTAATGCCTAAAGGCATTCTCTACCAGTCAATCATAAGGCCAAACAGAAAGAAAAATGAGTAGGTGCATCAATATCAGAAAGAAACTACAGAAATACTAGGAAGATAACAAATAATTTCAAAAGAGGATAAATTTACATAAACATACATAAAAAAATTATAAAAGATAAACTAATACATACATAAACCAGCCGCACGAAGCAAAGAAAAATATGAAGAATTCCAAATCTACGCGACCTTCTCAAACAAATGCTTACGCAGCATTCGCTTGAAGAAGAGCTTGGTTTGAGCTTGTCTAATATCTAGAGGTAGCGAATTCCAGAGGCGGATTGCCTGAAGGGTGAAAGAATTAGAAACAAAACCAGTGGAGTGAGAAGGAGTGACAAGTTTAAGAGAACGAGAAGAACGCAGATCACAACCGGGACGAGGAGTAGGTACATAGATTTACATAGTAATATAATTTACATAGGAGTACATAGACTTACATACTACTTTTTAATAGCCGAATCGAGACTAAGTAGAAGTAAAGTAAAAGTAATTATATCTACAAAGTTGTTCCTCATTAACTCTTGTTAATTTGTAAGCGAACCTCGATACTCTCCGACACACTACAAACCTCCTTAACATGTATTTTTGTCTAAATTACCATTCAAACACTGTATTTCGACCAGTTTCTTCATCCTGTGATAGCCCAGGGCCTCGCTACCGACTCACTGCTGTTATTATCTGGGAGCGGCCGCCTCCGCTCGCGGGGAATCGTGTGTGCACGCCTTAGCACCTGGAATATGGAAAAAGAATGCCTCTTAATGACTGTGCCACAGATTAAAAAAATGTTGCTTGTCTATGCCTGGAAATGAAAATACTTAGAGGGTGTGCGCACTGGTGACTGTTGTTGCCGTGACAAAAAAGTTTCTTCAAATGTCACGTCTCCAAAGCAAGCTAAAGAAACTGTCGCGGGTGACAAAAGTCATCAATGCGCGCACCCTCTTAGGTGAGTAGTAAGGCATGCAGTTTTTAACAAATTATTATTACTTATAGTAATTAAAGTAAGGTTTTTTAAGCACTTACCTAGATTACTTGATTTACCTACTCTATCATTGAAAATGTTTATTCGCTAAGTCACACGTATATACATCCGACAATGTACTCAAAAAAGTTGTACCAAACTGGTCACAACTTTAAAAAAACCAAACATATTCAGATCTCAAGTATCAGCCTTAACCAGATTACGAAAACATAAATGGCTTAAGGGACAAATAAATTTTCAATACTGACCATGGTCTATACAATATCCATTATAACTTGACCTACTATACCGAGCTCCTTCAATATGAACCAGGGTCTTACATAACCAGCTTATGGTTATGTTTGTAACTTTTTTTATGTAAGCCGAAGTTTAGCGAAGGTTTATATTGTGATAATTCTGCACGAGCCGCAGGCGAGACACTCGACGTTTAAAAAGTTTTATTTTTTTATTGTGCAATGTTGCCAGGATAATAAAGTTTGCAGAATTTATGTAAATAGATATCTACATAACATAGATATTAACGAATAACTAACTACTTACTGAATACATTTAGCTAATCTTTATTTTTTTAGCTAGCTCTCGACTTTTCATTACAATTAAATAGGTCACATCCACATTGTATAGGTAGGTACTTACTATTAACACGTTGTATGTTGGAAATATAATGATGACGAAACAATGATTAGTTCGAAATAGATGAAATGATAAAAATACCTAATAGTTACATTTGAATATGTGTGACGATGGAATCTTTATTATAGCATATATAGATTCTTATTGAATTATGCTCCAAGTATCTGAAATGATTTTAGAGTCTTAAGTTTTAGACAATGACAGATATAAATGCAAATTCTCGACCGTGGGCGGGGCCAGACGACGGCACCGCAAAAAGATATTGTTTTGAAAAATAGCGAACTTGCTATAAACTTGTGTTCTAAGAACACGTTTAAAATTCTCATTTCATTTATATAGTAATTTATCTCTTTTTGATTTACAGTAAACGTGCTCCATTTGAAATGAGATTGCATTTTTTTACGAGAATTAATCAAAAAAAAAATCTTGGATTTTTTTAGTACTTAATTCTCGTCATACTGTGCTCGTTGATCTACTTTACCACATTTAATACTTGGAGACCATTAAGTACTTAATACAGCAGCCTGGATCCTGGATTATAAATAGGTATATGGAACGTCAAAACGTCAAGGCAGATGCTCAAATTGAACTTTAAATCTAGCCTCCTAAAGTTCAGTTTCAACACAGTGAGTCACTATGAAACCCCTTTGCTACCCGAATGAGCTACCAGGTATTTGAATAAAGTCCGGATAATCAGTTAAAATAAATAATCCATAAATGTAAGAGGATAGTAGCCCACGATGCTAGCCAATTTTAGCTACTGGACAGTCCTCTCCCACGGACCCCCGAATCAAGTCCCAGGGCCGGTCAACTCATTAATATTTTCAGTCGAAATATATTAATCACATGCCGCCCCGCCCTCTGGCGGCTAAACACCAAATAATTTTCTGCTACAGCATTCTTCAGAAAAAAAACAATAATTAATTTCACTGTGGCATTTTTGAGGCGGAACGTTTTGTTCCTCGATTTGGACAGGTGAAACTAGACGAGGAGTTATTAATATATTTGTATTTTTAGATGAAATATCGCGGTTATGTAATTTTTATAAATCGTGTGTTTTAAGGTGTCTTCATTATGTTGTTTGTTATTTTGAATTGTTCTTTTGGAATGTACAATCTGTTTTGTAATGATTTTAAACACATGTTAACGTTTGAATGGTGGCAGGATAAATGTATGGATATTCAATCATATATTTACCTTTCATAACACTTACTTCTATCCAATTAAAACAAGTACCCTCGTTACCAAAAGCAGGGAACTTTATTTGCACATTACGTGCAACAAAAAAAATACAGAACTAACTGATTGGGTAAAGAATTATCAAATTGTTACACAAGAATATAATGATTTTACACAACATTGCTGGTGGTAGACCTGATGCCGGGTCCGTCCGCATGGCTACCACCATTTTACCCGCTATTCCACCGCCAAACAGTGCTCTTTCTACATATACACATAAGGGGGTAACAGAGCTGCTACCAGCATAGAGAAAGAGAAAGACAGATTTATTTCAAAACTTTCGAGGCATAGAGGCATTCAATCTTATATACCTCGGAGTTGGCAAGACATTCGAAATCTTATAATTCCTTATGTCCATGAACCACAGTGATAACTTACCATCAGGTGGCCTGTGTGCTCGTATACCAACAAATGTCATAAAAAAACTATACTCAAAGTGTAATAAAGGCAAAATCTACTTCAACAAAACCGCAGCTGTAATTCCGTGATAAACTGTGTGTGTTTAAATCAAACCCCCTGTGTATTCTGCATTTCCGTGCTTTGCTGTCATTAAGGCATCCACTGTACATCGTATCAATCGCCAAATACAATATAATCTCTGTTATAATGGTAATTTAACATTTGCAATTAATCGATGCACTGCAATGCAAACCGAGTTAGATCTGCACACGTGTTCAATCTTATTTGATAGCCATTATCGACTATTTTCCAATGTGTTTTAATGTTTTAGTTTTAGTGGCTAGTAGTTCAAACAAGTTAGGTGTTGATTAATAGTACATTATTGCCGTGGCCGGGAAAGTAGGTCTTTGCAGGCTGAGTACTGGTTTAAAGGGCCGAGGCTTCGCCGAGGCCCTTTAATATGTACGAAGCCTGCAAAGCCTTTCACGTGCCGAGGCTTATATAGTGCTTTTCTCAAAAATGAAAAAAAGCCTTGATATTAGATATTCATAATACAGCATTGACACGCACGCAAAGGTAGTCAAGTACTTACAACAAATCCAATGGAACGCCAGTCTTATTTCGAATTCACCGATATTTGACTTTAACAGACACACTAACACGGCAAGTTAAAAACTCGCATGTAGATTTCTCGTTTTTTATAAAAATTAAGACCTTTTATTAATTTTTAAACTAAACAAGTAAACTATTTCATGAAATTTAGCTAAATAAATCTGATACAAGACAAGAACTCCCGCTCTTTATGGATCGTTCTTTTTTTAAATTCCGTTTTGAAATACATTGCGCTGTTTCAGACACGGATAAAAACGTTTGGTTTCGCGTCAATTGACAGATACAGAACATGCAGACTTGGCTGTTTGGGAATTCCTTCGCGTATTTATCAGTTAAAAAAAATGTACCTGTACGATAATGAAATTTCATACAACATTCCCTGCGCTTATATACATGCCGCGGAAGTAAATTCATACAAATTTCCGGGGCATGCAGTTGAGTTTTTTTTTAATTTTTCACTGATCGTCAAGGACGCACTTTGCGGTCTGATAGAAAGCAGACAATGACGAGTTTCCCGGCCATTTTTGAGAAAAGTCTTTTTGTTTGTTGATATTGATATTATGACAGGGTTCCATCGTTAATTCCTGTCACTTCTGGTGTTTGGTTGTTAGCCCACCAAAGGAAGCAAAACTTAGGGGAAATAATACATGTGTGTGCGAATTTTGGAATAGTTGTAGGTGAAGGTGCCTTAAACAACATACTAAAAGTCCTGATGGGGGGGAGCGCCGCTAACGTGTGGGGGGGGGGGGTCCAAAGGTCCCTTTTTTTGGTTTTTCGTAAATATCTCGTAAACGATAACCCGCAACAAAAAATGTTCTAAGACATAAATAATTTACATTAAATTTTCTACAAAACGATATACACACTTTTTTGCTAGTGTAAATATTGAAATAGATAATGAAGGGCAAAGTTAACGATAAACGATTTTACGCGTGGGTTCGGGATTTGGTCCGCTGTACCCTGATTCTTTTTAGATAAGGGATCATACTTGACACAGTTGTACTTTGGATAATTCTGAGTGGATTCATACTAAGGGCCACCGCGGGACACCGCTCGGTTGGTAGGGGGAGAGGGGGAAACTTTGCTTCCGCCGCGCTTTAGTTAGACCCATATATTTCCTAAAATTGTAAGAGTTAAGAGATGCTGTTTATTGCGAAATGATCCTTACTAAATGCTTCATCAAATGTAATCCATAAGGTTTCATTTTTATTGGTGGTTTTTCTTAACTTTTGATCGATATTACAAATTTCTAAATTTAACAATTTCTTTTAGTAAGTTTGATATAAAAATGTATGGTGATGTGCAGTGCCACTTTTTCAAAAGTTGGCGCATGTAATGCAGATTTGAACATGGTATAACAATACTGTCTACTTTAAATAATAAAGAAAATATTGAGAATATTAACCAACTACTCTGAATTTTTCTATATATCATGGGCCATTTAAATTGTTAATTTCAAGGAATTTCATTTAAAATTGAAGCCAGTTTATCACATTTAAAGAAATAATGTTAAATTAGTCCACTTTATTAACAGAAAATGCTGTTTGAGGTAAGATGCATTTTTACATAAGGCAGTCACTGACTTCAATTAAGAGCTTCAAAAGCGATAAAATTAGCGGTCGATTGAGTCAAGCTCTTAATTGAAGTTAATGACTGCCTTATATAAAAATGCATCTTACCTCAAACAGCATTTTCTGTTAATCAAGTGGACTAATTCAATTTTTATTCTTTAAATGTGATAAACTGGATTCAATTTTAAATGAAATTCCTTAAAATTAACAATTTAAATGGCTCATGATAATTAGAAAATATCAGAATAGTTGGTTAATATTCTCAATATTTTCTTTATTATTTAAAGTAGACAGTATTGTTATACCATGTTCAAATCTGCATTACATGCGCCAACTTTTGAAAAAGTGGCACTGCACATCACCATACATTTTTATATCAAACTTACTAAAAGAAATTGTTAAATTTAGAAATTTGTAATATCGATCAAAAGTTAAGAAAAACCACCAATAAAAATGAAACCTTATGGATTACATTTGATGAAGCATTTAGTAAGGATCATTTCGCAATAAACAGCATCTCTTAACTCTTACAATTTTAGGAAATATATGGGTCTAACTAAAGCGCGGCGGAAGCAAAGTTTCCCCCTCTCCCCCTACCAACCGAGCGGTGTCCCGCGGTGGCCCTTAGTATGAATCCACTCAGAATTATCCAAAGTACAACTGTGTCAAGTATGATCCCTTATCTAAAAAGAATCAGGGTACAGCGGACCAAATCCCGAACCCACGCGTAAAATCGTTTATCGTTAACTTTCCCCTTCATTATCTATTTCAATATTTACACTAGCAAAAAAGTGTGTATATCGTATTGTAGAAAATTTAATGTAAATTATTTATGTCTTAGAACATTTTTTGTTGCGGGTTATCGTTTACGAGATATTTACGAAAAACCAAAAAAAGGGACCTTTGGACCCCCCCCCCACACGTTAGCGGCGCTCCCCCCCATCAGGACTTTTAGTATGTTGTTTAAGGCACCTTCACCTACAACTATTCCAAAATTCGCACACACATGTATTATTTCCCCTATGAGCTCAATTAGTGTCTTCCTTTGGTGAGCTATGTGTTCATAATTAAGGTTAGATTTTTAATTAGTGATTATGATTAAGAAAGATTTTTCTTATTAATTTAGAGCGATATGTAAACAGGTACATGTTAAAGTATGTAGGTACCTAACTTACCTTCGTATATAAATAATTTCTAGTAGGTCATCTAATAAAGGGACAGTCAAGTCAGCAAAGTTCCAAAAAGTAATGTACAGTCAAGGGCATTAATATGTAATTATGTATACACTTTTGCATCCTGTTCCGTTGTGTTAAGGTCAAAAGGTGTATACATATTAATGCCCTTGACTGTACTTACCTACATGTAGGTATATCTGCAGCCGTTTAGCACATTTCATCGTGTGGTTTTGCGGTAACAAATTCTAGGGCGTCTATTCTCAAACCCCGCGACCTTTCAGTAATCGAATCGACCGCAGAATACTTCCCTTATTTTTGAATTTGGAACATCACGATGGCACGCAACTGACAGGTGCGCACACGCAAAGGCCAGAATAAATTAGAACTACATATGTAAATATGTTTCTTCAATTCCAATTTGTCTGTATAGATCTGTCTTGTGTGGATGCACTCTCTTCTCCCTCTTCTTCGTCAGCGCATTTTCGCCCACCGTTGGGCATACGCCTCTCCAGATTATATATCTCCGGATATACAATCAAGCATCAAAATACGTAGACAGCGACTCTATTGCCAAGTCAATAGCGTTGCTGTATACATATTTTGCAGCTTTGGTCGAATACATTATCTTTTCCATAGACTGTTCATAGGAATTGAGAAACTCCTGGTACCCGAAATTAGCACCATTTTAAATTGGTCTATGATGATGAAGTCCATATGAAATACTAGCTTCTAGTGGAATTCGGTTATCGCGTTCCCGCGGGAAATATGTCCTTTCTTGGGACACCAACTATCTCCATAATAAATTTCATCCAAATTAGTCCAGCGGTTGAAGCGTGAAGAGGTAACAGACAGACCGACAGATAGACAGAAAGACAGACAGACAGAGTTACTTTCGAGTTAAAATATGAATATGTATGACGGAACTCGTTAATGAAATGATTGCACGTGTACGATTTTGGCGTCAATTTCAAAGACTACTTAGACTAAGGCAGTGTCCTAATAATCCTCTATTTTCTGATAGGTAGATGTATTTTATTTATGGCGTGAGTCATTCTCCGTCGGGTCGGAGATCACACGCGGCTGACCGATGGGGCGGCCGCACGCAAATGTCAGCGACGACCACGTGCGCTGATCGCGCTAGAGGAGTCCGGTCACATTATTTTATTGTATTTACAGTGATTTTCATTTATTTATATCACATTGGTTAGCAACAGCGTCATAGTAAATTCTTTTCTGACGTGTAAAAGTGCCCCTATGTGGCCAATTTGCTGAATAAATGATTGAATTTTGAATTTTGAATTGATAGCGTTGATATTGTAAACAAAAAGTGACAGAAATTAATGAAATTCACTGAAAAGATCCGAAGCAGCCTTAAATTGATATCCCCACGCCATATTCCGTAGCGATTTGGTAAATCGACAATACAGACTTATTTTAGTAGAGAGTTATTAGTGGTGTACTCTATAGGTATTTAGTAGATAAAGGAAACTTGGCGTACAAAAGGCAGACCGAATGCCTTGTGCATTTCTTATCAGTTTTTTGTTCGTCTTTTATCATTTCAGCAAAGTGAACTTTTAGCACACGGCGGACGCGGCCTATAAAAGCACGTTTTCGAACACAATCCGAATGAAGTGGCAATGTTTGCATGCAAGGACGTCAGTGTGCGGGCGAGGACGTCTGTAACACTTACAAATGTATGTGTACGAGTACGCGGGCCAACGAATCACTGTCCATCTCCGGATGAAACAAATAACGGTAAGGGCGAGTTGGGCGCGAGTTGCGCGCCGGCTAGATTTAGCCGGGTGATTCCGTAGCCATTCTGTATGTAGTACTATTAAATATTCTGTGCTCTTAGAGATAAATGATGCCACATAATGATATAATAAGTACTTACTTAGTAACGATCAGGCAAACTTTTTTTTTTTGATAAACCTGAAAGAGCTCTCACGACAATCTGTAATGTGAGACAGCAATAGGTAAAAGAAAAAAAAAATTAAAAGCGACATATTCATCAAAAAACATCGATTGCTACTCAAACTGATACAAAAAGGCCTTACAATAACGATATTTCGTTTTTATAGTATTTTTTCCCGTCAGAAATATCAGCGAGGTGGTATTGCGTGCTCTATAGCGGTGTCCGGCGACATTCCCCCCACGATTATAACAATTGTACTAATTAATGGACATATCGAGTGGAATTCTCGTATTTCTTCGTGTTTACACATTTGGGGTGAGAGTTTCCGTCATTTAAGTGGAGCAAAAGTAATAAATGGATTAAACACGGTAGATTTGAATGGGGTTCGTTAGGACAAGTGTTAATTGTAGTTGAAAACAATTAATTAAGGTGTATATTATGTAGTTATTTTTAATTGGCAAAGTGGATCATAACATAACCTTCGACACCAAAGTGCGCTGCGGAATGTATCCCAAATTGACCACTGAATAGGCCTAGTGGTTCGATCCACCGCCTCTCATGCCTCTGCATGGTCGGGGGTTCGATTCCGGCTCGCACCTCTAAGTTTACTTATGTGCGAAATTCAATTTGAATTTACTACTGAGCTTTTCCGTGAAGGAAAACATCGTGAGGAAACCTGCACGCTTCTGTGAAGTACAAAGATGTGGGTGAAGTCCCCAATCCGCGCTGGGCCCGCGTGGGGACTATAGTCCAAAACCCTCTTATAATGAGAGGAGGCCTGTGCCCAGCAGTGGGACGCAAATAGGCTGCAGTAGTAGTAGTAGTAGACCACTGAATAGACCCTTCCTTGAAACTTTTCCAGGTCCTGGTCCTTTGATATTTTATCTATAACAGTATCACATTTGCGTCCCACTGCTGGGCACAGGCCTCCCTCTAATCACGAGTTAGTCCCCCCTTTTTTCTATACCCTACTTTAATTTAAAATTAAACCATTACATTTCTAAATTAAAGTCGTTATTTAGGTTTTCATTTGATTCAAGTGTGTTAAATTTAATTTAATTAACTACATTTACATTATAATTCTGAATATTATTTGGAAACCAGGTGAAACACGTACCCACAATATTGCTAGGGCGAATACTCATTCATACATAGACGTATAGATAAGTACTAAATGATATAAACGGCTATCGAGGCATTTAAACGGCATCTTTATTTATTTCTACAACTTATACTACTACTACTACTACTACTACAGCCTATTTGCGTCCCACTGCTGGGCACAGGCCTCCTCTCATCACGAGAGGGTTTGGGCTATAGTCCCCACGCGGGCCCAGTGCGGATTGAGGACTTTACACACATCTTTGAATTAATTCGCATATGCGTGCAGGTTTCCTCACGATGTTTTCCTTCACCGAAAAGCACAGTGGTTAATTCAAATTGAATTTCGCACATAAGTAAACTTAGACTTTACTTAAAACTGCTAACTTTTATAATTCACAAACCGCACTTAAAATACAAAGGAGTTCCTCAAATAAAAATGTGTACTTACCTCGATTGCGTTACCTACTTTACAGTAGGTATTTGGTACAACCTTACACAACTAATATCGAGTACTTAGGTACGCCTTTGATATAGAGTCTATTATTACTTAATGTGGACGCAATACTAATTGTGTTATAGGCTACGAAGGTAATGTGTACGACAGCTGACTGCAGCTGAGGCAGAATCCAATCAATCAGAATTGGTCACAGACTGAACGCGCCACTATTTGCTGTTGTCGAATTTCGCCACTTGCTCGTGTGTAGATTAGATATTTGTTTTATTTATTACTAGCTTAGCTTATGCCCGCGATTTCGCCCGCGTGGAATAGGGATGACGACAGGGTGAAGAAATAGAAATTCTAATTAGTCCGTCAGTCAGGTAATAAAAAAATATTAAACACGTATTTTTTGTTTTATTAAATTAACAAAGAATGACTAAGTTAAAACCCATCAAAGTTGGAGAGCGGGGGCTACTCGTAACTACGTCACCGTTAGGTATAAATCGTACCTAACCGTGACGTCACGCGACATTTCAACTCAATATATCTCCGTATAAGTTTGATTACGTGAAAAAAGAAAAAATACCTGTCCAATACTTTTCAATAATCTTCCTGATAGACTGAGGAAAAAAAAGTTGTCGTCTCCCCTATTCGGTTATCGCATTCCCGCTGGCTCTATGAGTTTTCCCGAGATAAAAAGTAGCCTATATGTTGACCAGTGTTTCAAACTACCCCCATACCAAATTTTATTGCAATCCGACCAGTAATTTTCGAGTTAAATCTGGACATACATACATACATACAACACACATACATACCGACAATTTTTCAAAAAATTGTTTTTCTTACTTAGCGGTCCCCCGACGCGACGACGCTTGGAAAATAAAAATATTTGAAATTACATAATATATGTGACAATAGTAATTTTATAGGTTTAAAATATTTTTTGTTTGTTTTTAGAGTTAATTTTTTGTGTCGGGGGGTTTTTTATTTTTTTCGTTTCTTCGTTGCCCTCAAAAGATGATGATGATGAGTCATGATGGAAATAACGTGTAGAAGGCCTAAAGCGGTTCCATTTCACATACATTCGAACGATCGAATTCTGGTTGTTCACTTATTTTACATACATTTTACTTTGTGAAATTATAGTTCTCGTTTTATTTCTAATTCATTCATTGTCCTACCATTCAGTGTTCGGCAGGTTTCTACCTGTAGTGTGTAGGAACAACCTGTCTTTCTAAATATTTTGGTCGGATCCGCATTCTTAATAGCTCTAAAGCCCGGGTCACACCGTATGCTTCTGCGGCGCGTCTTCCTTACCAATTGAACTTAATACATAATAGGGGTGCAGCCTATTTTTTTTTCAAGTAGCTTAAAGCCACTATCAGGCCTATGGGCTGGTTATATTATGATAAAACCAAAAAGATTGTTTATCCACACGTCCAGACGTCACTATTTAAAGTTTAGCGTTCGTGTCACGTGAATTTTATACTAAGCCGTGGTGGCCTAGTGGTTCCACCTACCTACCGTCTCTCATGCAGGGGGTCGGGGGTTCGATTCCGGCTCGCGCCTCTTAGTTCACGTATGTGCGAAAATCAATTTGAATTAACCACTGAGCTTTTCGGTGAAGGAAAACATCGCGAGTAAACCTGCACGCATCTGCGAAGTTGTTGAAAGATGTGTGTGAAGTCCCCAATCCGCACTGGGCCCGCGATGGGGACTATAGACCAAACCCTCTCGTGATGAGAGGAGGCCTGTGCCTAGCAGTGGGACGCAAATAGGCTGTAATAGTAGTAGTAGAATTTTATACGAGTTTAAAAGTTAAATAAGAATTAAATTGCTTCGAAACAAGGAGAGAAAAACGTGTTCTTTAACACGTCTATGGCGGAAACTAACGTTGCATGCTATCATAAAGCCGATAGTAGTAGAATTTTATACGAGTTTAAAAGTTAAATAAGAATTAAATTGCTTCGAAACAAGGAGAGAAAAACGTGTTCTTTAACACGTCTATGGCGGAAACTAACGTTGCATGCTATCATAAAGCCTTGATTGTATTGTATTGTATTGTATTGGTTCTTGTACATCTACAACACACAAGTTGCTAGTCAACACGTCACTACTCGCTCTTCGAAGACACGCCATCAATTACCAGGCGGCCATAGGACGTGTCAGGTACGCCGTGTGCGAACCGCCGAGTGTGCTAAATTATAGACCCTCGCTTCGGTGGTTCCCATTATATCCTGCTGTCCTAGTTTGGGGCCTCATTCGTAATTATAAAAGATAAAAAAAAAACCGCCTTCAAACTCCGACAGACTACGATGTCAATGTCAAGTTCACTATATGATTATCATTTCTTTGGGTCGGTTCACTTGACACCGACTTCGCAGTCTGTCGAAGTTTGAAGGCGGTTTTTATCTTTTATTTAAAAAAAATTTTTCGGCTACAGTTTCCAAACTTTACTATAGAAGTACATAAGTAACTCTGAAGTCTTCGAAATTGACAACAAAATCATCTACGTGCTAGCCAATTTCGAGGAGTTCCCTCATTTTCTCATGGATCCCGTCATCAAAACTAAACCAAATGAATATGGGACCAATTTGGAAGTACCACCTTTCGAACAAAAAAAGAATCATCGAAATCGGTTCACGTTTACTATTTATTTTTGGTGAACATACATTAAAAAAAAGATTCCGACGAATTGAGAACCTCCTCCTTTTTTGAAGTCGGTTAAAAAAGGTCACAGGTGATATCCCTGAATTTTAAGCTAAATTAATACATTTTCTCTATATTTAGCGCATATATTGGAATATTTCTTTAAATTGTAAGCTAGGATTCACAATCAGCCGAAGAAAAATGGCCCGTCAAAACGGGTGCCCGAACAACTGGGGCACCCGTTTGGCGCTCAGTAAATTTGACACTTAAGTCTTTCAGTGTTAGGTTTACATGGCTTTAATGCACGATAAAAAAAAATGAAATTTGTGGACTCAATACCTAAAGGCATTCTCTACTACTACAGGTAGTAGGTACTTAAAATTTAAATAGAAGACCACATTTTGAACACATTAAATGATATAATATCTTGCTAAATAGGGAGATAGTTAATCGTTAATTAGGGGTATAGAGGATCCAATATCTCTATATTTACGAATTTGAATTAGGCTCCAGGGGTATTTGAGAATACCTACAAATTGCACACTTGCACCGCTCTACGACTCGAATTGAGGAACGTACCTATAGTACCTCAAACATGGAATGGAGAGTAATTCAGTAGTTTTGATTGCTAAAATAGGCTCCTTTTAAGAAGGTACTTCAACCAACGTAATGTACTTCTCTAATAATAGTATCTACATTACTACAGAGGCCGACAACTTCCGTTCCCCGCCGATGTATGTATAGTGCTTTTCTCAAACATGCAATGAAATAAATAAATAAAAGAATATTTTATGTATAATATATTTAGTCTTTTTTACATAAATAAAACAGCGATACCTATGTAGCAAATATAGTAATGTTTTTTTAATAGCTGTATTGGCAGAATGTCATAGCAAATCATAGAGTAAAATTGCTTGTAGCTTTTTTTATGACGGAATGCCAAGATGCTGTCACAAATATATCAAATGGAAATTAAAAAAAAGTGAGTTGCCGACCTAGGCCTGCAACGTTTGTATGAAATTTCACTATAGACCAATTGTCTAGCCGCGCCTGAAACGTGATACTTCCCAGGCTAATAAGAAGAACATAATATCAATATTTCATTGCATGTTTGAGAAAAAGACATAAACGCGTCACCTTTAGCAAGCTCTTATAAGGAATGAAACTCGTTGAACAACATTTTAGTATCAATATTTTCTGTGTACAAAAAAAACGATACCATAGTTTCGAACTTAGACACACTCGTAAATTTTACTCACGCAACAATTATGCCTCTGGGATGAATGTAGCCTCTAAGACACACATATGTATCCCTAAAAAATTAGATTACTAGGGGCTGATTTTTCAATCGTCAGACAGTCCATACGAATTTCGTATTTATTCCGGAACAAATTAAATTTTTGTATGCATTATTCGGCGACTAAATTTTATCGGACGATTGAAAAATCTGCCCTAAGCACATTAATGGACTTTCTTAATATGTTCAATAAATAAATCGTTACTAATTATTATCAAAAGACACAGGTTCTGTTCCAGGCTTTAATTAATTAGGTATTTCGCACGTTGTTTTCTTTCACTGAAAAACTCAGATGACGTAAAAAAGGGCAAAACAATAAAATCACAGTATTTTCAAATAGATTTATATTCTTACAGACAATTCCATTATGTACTTTGTTTATGCACTAATACAGATAGACAACAGTATGTACCGAATATAACACTTACTCTATGTACATACATAAATAATCCTGTTTTGTTTTGTGTCACATTTCATATACTTAATCATTTAGTATAGACAGGTTCATAGAGTTCTAAATGAACAGTCAATTATTTCATGATCATGCGGTCAGTTATTGAATTTAAATGTAAACTTTACAGTTTTCTTTTAAAGTCGGTTTAAAAGTAAATAATTTAACTGATCAGAATAGATGCTAAATAATTAGCTACTTCCCAAATTGAATCTTAAATATTTGAGTTTAGGGGTAGATTTACATTGGTCCAATAAACATACATATTGTTTGTATAGCAATTCTTCAATGCTCTATCGATTACCGGCACTAGGGAAAAAATCTCGGCACTACTTTAATGCGGTTTCTAACAAATCAAATTAATTTTAGTTACATTCGAGTTATATAAGTCAAATACTAACCACTTATAAGTGATTTATAGTTTGATTTACGAATGAATTCTTAGTATGTTAGAGAAAATACTTGAATGACCGTTTTTTTATTACTTATGCAAAAAAACAAAGAAATTGTACTTTTAGCACTTTTAGCTTGTCGTGAATTATGGAATTTGTTTTTCAAGAAAATATATTAAAATGACATTTGTATGTATATAAAAAAGTGCCCCAAGTGTATTTACATTACCCTAATTATATTATGACACCACTGTTTATTTATTTACAATAATGTTTATATAAATAAGACGCGTGGCTCGGTACAGAACGAAATCGTCACGTCATACTTTACGTTTATCTGATTTTAGTGATATATTTTGTGATCATTGGATTACAACGCAAAATGAACCTTATGCAGTACCTACCTAATTGTCTGTGGGTAGAATTCCCATGGCAAGAAAATCTACTAGAAGAACACAACTTTAGTGACTTTGTCATTGCGAAAGTCCTTTATTCAGTAATGAATAGATTTTATACAAAATTTGTACCTATTTGATATAATTCCATAAAGTTTATTCACAATATTTTATTAAGTACATACATATACATTCCACTCAACGGTTACCTCATTACCATTTATCACAAAAAGACTGGTTGGACAGAAATGAAATGCAAGTTTTCTTAAAAAATAAGAAATAACTATAGGAAAATTACTTACATACCCAAGCAGAATAAAAGGAATTAATAATTTATTAGGCGAATAACTACTACCTACTTCGTACAAACTGTACTACCAATATAGTACACGCTTGTCCAACAATACATCTATATACAACTTTACTTATTTATTATGTACAAAAGTTTCAATTTTCATCCACCTCTCTCGACTAAGGATATGAAATAACAAAACCCTTACTTAGTTAAAATTAAAAAATAAATAGATACACTGGAAATAATTATAGTAAATTGACAACAATTCTAAATTTCTGTGAAACTCGAAACAAGCCAGTTGCTTAAAATAAGGGCAAAGTACACCAAAGAAAACAAGTAAAATATCAAATAAAAAAACTATTAAACCCATATGTTGGAAATCTAACCTGAAATTATTACGAAAAAAGGTACATCAAAACAATGTATGAAAGAATTGTTGACCTCTAAAAGCTGCACAGAAAAGTCTTCAATAGCATGTCTATCTGTTACGGTTTTTATTATCAAAGCATATTTTCTTAGTGAAAAAGTAAAGGACCCCATGCTCTCCATTTTGACAATTATGATAACAATTTTTACTGTTTCGCAAACCTCTTGACAAGCTCTTCATTTCGATACCCATATCGTATAAATTAACAAACTTTTTTTTTCGTTTTCGACTTCACCGTCCAGACGCCATTTTATTTTTTCATCTGACCCCTCTAACAACACTTGGGTTGACAAGTAGATTCTAATGATACCTCAATCATGAAAAACGGTTCAGCCGTTTGGCCAAAACATGGTAATAAAGAAAATTACAAAACATAGATAGATATAGAGATAGAGAGATAGATAGATAGATAGATACGCGCGAAATACATTACCCTCCTTGACATTCGGATAAAAATTTAAGTATTCAAAATCAATCACGCATTTTACTTTCAAGAAACCAACTGTAAGTACTTCTTGGATATACCTACTTAAAAAGCGACAAGGCATCAAACACCAGTTTTAAGTACATTTTCCATTTTACACTTATTAATCGGATACACTAAAAACCCTCTTCGTTTATTAGAGCTGACTATCATCTTACCACAAATACAGTTTAATAAAAATATGGAGGTAATAGGTGTATTTGGAAACAATAAAAATTGCGCTTTAAACAAGACATGACATGATGAAATAAGACATGAGCCCGCAAAGTCTTCACAAATAAAAAAAAGCATCCGAGGCTTCTTTTGTCTTTATCTCTCGCTATAAGGTTAGAAAAAAAGAGGTATAAGCCTTTTACGCCCCTCACCCCCGCGCACCTTGCACAAATTTTGATAAGTGGTAGTTCTAGTTATTAGTTACTACTTCCATGAACAAACACTACCGTTGGTCGACCAATTGTCTTCTTATAGAGATTAACTACGATAACATGGCTCGTCCTTTCAAATTACTATTTCAATGTGTTACGTGACGAAAGAATGTGTATGTAGTTGTGTACTCGTTTGACGGCTGTCTCAGCACGCACACGTTGGGATTCTTGGTGGTGCTTTATAAATAATTTTACAATTTTTTGAATTTTGACGGACCTAATTGTAGTTTAAATCTCTACTTTGCTAGGTCAAAGGCAGACAGGCAAGCTTCATCGCAACAAAAAAGAAATCGAACTGTTGTCAATGTCGATCTATCTTAAAATAGGAACCAAATCTAAATAAATTACTCGATAACTTACTCTCTGTACACTATTCACAGGCACAGTTTTATACACTGTTAAAGTCCACTTTGTAGCCTGTCGAGCCGCATCAGTCGTGGTAATCCCGCGGCTCCGGCTTCAGCTACCAGACCAGGCCTTCGGGGTGCAGGGGGGGCGGCCCGTCTCCGAAGGTGAACTCGGGCGAGGAAGGTCGCGGGAGCACGAGGTGGTCGGGCGGCGGGAACTGCTCGGGAAACTCGCCGGGCATCGCCTCCATACCGCCTGCGAAACGACCTGCTCACGTTACTAATGGTGGAAGGATTTCAAAATGACGTTATTGTTGTAAAGTCATGCAGCCAAAGGACTGAAGTGTCGAAGTGATCAAAATGACAGATAAACGCTTTATCTTCTTAGATAATTTTAGGCTAGACTAGTAGGTATCCAAGAGTAGAAATTTGAGCCTAGATTTGAACTCGAGGCTAGTGAGAGTTATTTGATTTAAGAAGTTATTTGGTCTTTCACTCGCTTTTTAATTAGGTATAATCAGTTGATGTACCTAAGTATCTGTTTATATGTGATATAATCAGTCGACAACTAAGGTCTATGATATGAAATTGTTAAAGTATCGAAAAGTCTACCAACCTGGCTGATTGAACGGCATGGCCGGCGGTGGGTGGAAGAAGGGCGCGTCGTGGTGGAACGGAGGCCCATATCCGAACTCGAACTTGCCGTCCGCCGTGGCGAAGTACGGGAATCCTGGGGGGCCCTCGTCGAGGCCCCCGGGCGACAGGTTCATGGGGAACCCGCGCATCTTGCGGGAGGACCCGAAGAAAGGCCCCCGCCCCATTGAGGTTAGCTGCTTTAGGCGACGCTCCTTAGACCGCTTGTTTTGGAACCACACCTGTTGAAGAAGAAACGTTGTTTAGTTTGTTATCACCAAAACGGCCTATTTACCTACGTCCGCATAGGCTTTCCTTTACGAGAGAGTTTGGGCTGTAGTCCCCACGTGGGCCTAGTACGGATTGGGACCTCACACACACCCTTGAATTAGTTCGTAGATAGGTGCAGTTTTCATTACCTTATGTGTTCCTCCATCGAAATGCTCCGTGGTAAATTCAGAGATGCGAGGCGGATTTAAAGCTCCGACCCTCTGTATGAGAGGCGGTAGATCAAATCACTAGGCTACCTGGCTTATTTTTTGTTACCAACAAATATATAAATGACGAGTGACCTCTTTGGTGTATTTTTGGTAAGTGTTGACCTGTTTTGTGTCACTACCAAAGTGTTGAAAGTAACTTGGAGTAGGGGATACGTATGTACTTACTAGAATCTCAGAGCTATTCAAGATGAAGATGACACTAAAGATAAGTAGGTAAGTAAGGTATTACTAGAGTGAGAGTCGACCGGATTGGCTGAATTGGTAGTGAACCTGTCTATTGCTCCGTTGATCGCAGGTTCGAATCCTACTAAGTATACGGGCAATACAAACTGTGTGTGATGAACACAAATGTTTTATTCGAGTTATGGATGTTTAGTATTTATGTATCTAAGTATTTTTCTATTGTAAGCATTAACATTGTTGTCCAGTAACCATAGTATAAGCTTTACTTAGTTTGGGGCCAGGTTTTGTGTGAAATGTCTAAGATTTATAATATAAGCATAAGCTTTCAGTTATACCTGGTTATACCCAAGAACTCTAAAATAGCAATGACCAATGCTACAATATTGGCGATTTAAACGCCACGTCACAAGAGGCTTTCTAATGGACGAAAACTCTCACCACCGGTCGATGTGTGTTTACTGTTTACTCTCTAGCTATCTGTGTTTGCAGAGAATATAAAGCGAAAGGTTTTACGATAGAAGCATTGTCGCCGGCGAGCACGTTTCCAATAATAAATTACAATTTTCCCAACGTGTCGATGAAACTGCGGTTAGGATCAGGAGTTTATCGGCAGTGGGCGCATTTTATTTCCTAAAAAAAATATGTATTTTACCACACACTGATAGAAGTCTTGTTATGCTACAAGCACAGGGCGGACACGGTATATAAAAGCACGATTTCGAACACAATTCGAATGAAGTGTCAATGTGTCGCACGCAGCGAGGACCGCTGTGTACGTGCGAAGACGTCTGTACACTTGTAAATGTGTGTGTACCTACCACTACGCGGGCCAACGATTCACTCTCCATCTCCGGATGAAACCAATGACGGTAAGGGCGAGTTGGACGCGAGTTGCGCGCCGGCTAGATTCAAGCGGTGATTCCGTGGCCGTGGCCATTCTGTATGTAGTACTATTAAATATTCTGTGCAACAAGGTAAGTTTTATTACACATCTGACATGGGTTTTTTTTTCAGTTATGTACTTTTTAACCATTTTGTGACGTAGAAAACAAATTGTCGATCTGCAAGTTCTGCAAGTAGATACACTAAAAAAAATAGGTTGTTACACTTGTAATTCCGAATTGCCTTATCATTGAATCCGTAGTGGACAAGTTAATTACCAATTCGCGTTTTTATTCCTGAACTAGATCGAATCATTGGATTTCAAAGCGTGCTGTTTATTTTGCCATTAATTACAGTCGAAATGGAAAGGATGCGCTCTTGGATGACGAACGTCCTTCGCTTTAAATAAGTTTGATGAGTAAATTGGTTCCTTGTTTTTTTTATGACGATATATTTCCAGTAACTGTTTAGCTGACTTCTGAAAATTTCATTACCTTAACAGTTAAATTGCAGAATTACGAAACTAGAAAACCGCCGTTGTTTTAGAAGTTAGGAACCTATAAGAACCTATAAAGATATACATGTGTTCCCTTATACACCTTGGTGTACTCTGGTGTCAACTAGCAATAAAAGGTACGAGTATAGATCTACCACTTATAAGGTCTTCATATGATTTGCTAACCCTAAAATGTTTACGAGTAGATCTACTTTCTTATCAGGTCTTCATATGATTTGCTAACCCTAAAACGTTACGAATAGATCTACTTTCTTATAAGGTCTTCATATGATTTGCTAACACTAAAACGTTACGAGTAGATCTTCTTTCTTATAAGGTCTTCATATGATTTGCTAACC
>OZ020292.1:4603920-4672472 GCA_963971205.1 Aethes cnicana
TTGATTTGCTAACCCTAAAACGTTACGAGTTTTTGCATATGATAGTAATTGAGAGGTCAATTACCATCATATCTACTTATTGTATAATCCCCTTGATCTTTATTTTAACGTTCCGACCATCATCAGCCTGCTCCACTAAAAACAGAACCATGTCGCAAAGAAATGGCCCGTGACACCGAAACGCCCGTAACCTGATAACAGACGCTCCTTCAAAATGATCTCATCTATTGCATATAATACGGTGCAGTTTTTAACAATGCAGAATTTGAAGATACGCTGCTTTTGAGCATTAAGATAATGGGCGCCTCGCACGAGACGATATTGTACGGTGGTTACCGATTACACACGGCGTACGCGCCGTAACGTGCCGTGAACGCCTCGCGAGACATGTTTTTTACAGTAATAAAATAAAATGGAATCTTATAGAAAAAGCAAGTATGATAAAAGCAAGTTACGAGTATTTCCTTGGACTTGGATTTGTTGGGAATGTACTAAAACATTTTCATCTAGCTTCAAGTTCGTCTCCGCTACATGCAATAGAGATAGGCAATGTTTTATTGCCTGCTTTCACTCTTGGGTTAGCAAGAAACAAAACAGGTACCTACATGAAAGTTTGAGACTTTCAAGACGTGCCCATGATGTAGTGGTTAAGTTACAGAAATTGATTTGTATTTAATTGAGAATTTTCTGAAATAACGAAACCTCTAAAGAAACACATTATTTTACTATTATTATTGCGATTAGCAAAGCAGCATAAGCATAATATAGTTGCCCTATTTGGCTTTTGGCTACGTCGGTCTTTTGTCACTTTCAATTGCAAAGATTCTGTAGCATGGAACTTTATTACATGGTACATTTGTCATTATAAGTACAAAAGAGCTGAAATATAAATAGAAGTTCTAGATCAAAAATATTTAAGTACGCCTGCCAATCAAAGCCGACCCTTGTCCGTTTCAAAAAATGGTTTCACAAAACGGTTTTGCAAAATGTGTGTGGCAATATGGCAAGGCAACGTTGCCATATCGTGCGATCGCGAAAAATACTAAAAGGCTGCTATTTTTCAAACAAAAGCACTCTTGTGCTAGAAGCTTATGCCGCTAGATCCCGCTGCGCGGGCGGCTTTGATCGCACCGCGCGCTTGCGCCTACCTACAGTTCAAGCGTGGTTCAGGCTATATTCAGTCCCAAACAAACTACCTTTAACACCTAAACCGTAAGGTTAAATTTACAGTGTCTTATCCAAGTTCGTAAAATGGAAATTATAAGCAATCAACAACTGGAGGACGTAAGTTATTGTTTCCGAATTCATTATAAGGTTGTTTGGTGTTGTCTGAGGCTGTGTTACCATTACAACGTGTTCTATTATGAAAATCTAGTTCACACTTCATTCCAAATGGAAATGTTGATAGCTAGTTGTGCCCCGCGATTTCGTCTGCGTGGAATCCATACTAATATTATAAAGTTGAAAGTAACTCTGTCTGTCTGTCTGTCTGTTACCTCTTCACGCTTCAATCACCGACCGATTGAGATGAAATTTGGCATGGAGATAATTGGGGTCCCGGGAAAGGACACAGGCTACTTTTTATCCCGGAAAAACGCTTAGTTCCCGCGGGAACGCGATAACCGAATTCCACGCGGGCAAAGTCGCGGGCAGAAGCTAGTATACAACAATAAATGATATTTTTTTCCGACATCCAAGTTTAATGAAACATACATAGCTCCGAATGATAATTATTCTATCTATCATTGAAAACCGCACTGAAATTGGATCAGTAGTTCCGGAGATTAACTCTAAAAATAAAAAAATAAAATAAATAAAAATCCATTTATTGCCACACACCATGATAGAGAAAAAAAAATACAAAAAATACAACATGCATTTAGGTTTAGGAAAACTTTACAGGTCATAATAAACAGACAGATAGACAGACAGTTACAAAGGTATTTTTGTAGCAAAGGTGCGAGTAAAGCAAATAGTCTTTAGCTAGTGCGACTCAGAATTCTACCTCCTAAGGCATCTATCAATTAAATTTACCGTTTAAGTGCTTCCTTGTAATTCAGAAAAAGCTAGCTAAGAAAGTTTTACACCTCTACAAGCTTTCTTAGCTTCCGACAGAAAATAGGCAATAAAAACTCGTCGACAGTTCCGTAATTAAGGCAGACGGATATATAATTGAATGCTTCAAGTATGAAGCACGTTCCTTCCTCCTTTTTATTATTCTATACTTCGGTATAGTCTTTTTTTATTTTTCTAACAAAAAAATCGTGTAAATTTCTATGCAATCTATTAATTAATGGATGCAAAGAGAATGGACGCTTTTGCTTATCTTTGACGAAAACGTTAGCAGACTGGGTACTAGGTAGGTAGGTACACCGCTAGCCAAAATTACGATAAAGGCCGCAAAATACAAGCGCAGGTTACACTCGCTTCATAACAATAGCGACGAAGATGTCATTTTGTTTTATGACTTCAGTCACTTTAGTCATCATTTTGCCTGGCGGAAAGATAGTGGCATCTCAATCCGGCAGCGGCATTTCCAGTCTCGCACACATTTGTGCGTCCACCGCCGCCAGTAGTCCAAAAGCCTTGGGTTATTTCGGCATACGTACCAAATTGACCTGTTCCGTTAGTTAATGTCCATGCATATTAGTTTTATTACTTAATCGCAGCTCTTATAGACCAGAATGGAGGAAAAACTGGTGTAACAAAAAATTCTGTAAACATTTATTGTCGGGCCATTAAATTTTTATGTTGTCCGCATCCGGAATTGATTGGGTACTGCGCTTTTATGTTAACTCTACTTGATTGTTCATTCCGAAAGCATTTGAAAAAAGTTCTAGCGAAGTAATTCGCTGTAAGTAACTATCTGTGACCGCATTCGTTGTCGAGAGGCTAACTTGACAATAACAGAAGGAATGCAATCTAGCTAGTATACATACCAGTTAAACGTCTGTCCATTACCCTTAATTGTAAAAGATCCCATCTAATCCAATTGAATGTATCTTCGTTGGTCCTAAATATCCAATTTTTATAAGCACAGGTTGTAGGGCGTAGGGTGACGATGCATCTGGGCCGCGCGGGACAGTCCGCGCCGCGGGGCGCCGCCGAACAAGCCGCGTGGTGTTAAACACTATATTTCATACGTCAGCTCCGCGAGGGGCCATTCTCTTACCGTAACGCCGACTTTAAAACTCGTAAAATCTTAATATTATACACTAACGCTCAAAAACGACCAAACGGTCAGTTTAAAGGATGCTTATTTGCGCATATTTACTCTGTCGTAAAGATGTTCCGTCTGTCTCTCGCAACGATAGCGGGAACTTGAATATTTCCAGTAGTCAATTATCTAATAAATAAAATGCGATGCGGTGTTACCGGCCAAGAGAGAGCATCGAGTTAAAATTATCGTATGAAGTTATTTCGTTAAGTCCATTCAGCATGCCAACTCTAGTTATTGCATGAAAGAACCCGAATTTAATGTTTATACCGAAACATGAGAGATATAAAAATTTGAAAAACAACCAAATTTACATCAAAGGTAATAATCTTAGGTGGTTTACCTATAATATTAGATGGTTTTTAACTAAGAGTTATCTTCTTAAATACCTATGAAATCATCTAAAAGATTTTGATGTTTGACTATAATCAAATAAAAAGTCATGTTCGTAAGTCACAACAAAAAACCATAATTCGGATAAATTAGTACTTGAGAAAAACGAATCGAGCATAATTGTTTTTTTAATCACAGCGTGTTTCTGTTTTTGTCATTTACTACGGGCTTTCTCAGCTAGCGCATTATTTCAAGTACTAACCTTTGTTTTATAACAGGTATTAGGTAGAAGTTAATGAATTTCGAAGCCTTGCCGGCAACGGTTTTACGAGTTGCTTACTACGAAACGTTGATGAAACTTGGATGATTCGTATTAAGGTGGTACCTACACTGAACCATAAGCAAATCAGGTCACTTTGTATAGAAAATCCTACACAAGGTGACCCGAGTTCGTGATCCTGCCTGAAAAATAAAATAAGTTGGTACTAAGTACCTACTAACTGAAAGATGAACTAAAATAAATAAGTAAAATTGATATTTATTTCAAAAATAACAAACATTTTCTAATATAGAATAAATTGATACACTTGTCTAAATTTTCAATGTACCAATAAAATATTCTTACAACATGTCAGCCCTATAGGAAAACCTTCATGAAAAAGACTACCACGTACTCGTATTAGAATTACCCGGCGGTGTAGCGGAGCAAAGAAAATGATTAATCCTCGGCTGCCAACATTGTTCTCCTCGCCTCAGTATAAATAACGCTTCGACAGAGGCGCCCCCTAGCGCTAATGAGACCGTATTACAACCTGAGTATAGGATAAAATAAGAATTTCCATACTATTATGAAGGTGATAACAAACTTTCAACAACCTTTAGTAGATACCTAACTATGTTTATACAAAGAATACGGCTTTTTACTGAAAATTTGACCGTATAGCGTCTATCAATATGTTCACTGTGAAGGACATACGCTTTGTTAATTATACTCGGTCAATTCGCTTCTATATTGAGTGTTGACCACGCTTCAGAAAACAAAGGAGACCCGAGCTAAGGACCGAGCACCGCGCCACAACGGGCGGTCTGCTCCCTGCCGCGTACCTATCTATATCTGTACATACGCAAC
This sequence comes from Aethes cnicana, assembly GCA_963971205.1. Classification (NCBI taxonomy): domain Eukaryota; kingdom Metazoa; phylum Arthropoda; class Insecta; order Lepidoptera; family Tortricidae; genus Aethes; species Aethes cnicana. The sequence goes on from OZ020292.1 coordinate 4,608,600, forward strand.
AAACAGTTGTGCTGACCATTTTTTCTTATTCCACCATAAACTTTATTGTATCACGCACCATATGGGACGCGAATTTTGGGCACCCTAGCGGGTTGCCTTCGCTCGGTTTTGATGAATTTTAAGGTTAAAAGGTAACCTTTTTTTCGTAGCCGCCATTTTTTATGTACTACATGTATATTTTATTCAAACTATAATCATAAAACTGCTAAAACCACATACATAGTAATTCTTTACTTGAAAAATTGAGATATGCATTCGTAATTAGATTTGTTTATAAAAAAAAACCGGCCAAGTGCGTGTCGGGCCACGCGCAAATTATAGGGTTCCGAAGTTGAGGATGCCCACAGTACCTTTCTAAGACTTATTAGCATCTAGCTAGCCTGTGGTATGACGTGCCCGCCCGACGCCCCTGCCGCTCGAGAAAAATCATCATTATAAGTTGGTCGACTATTACTCGTAAGTTTGTACAGCCTACTTAGCTCTGATAGTTTTCCTTTCAACTACGTTATATATATGCCACAACCGTGATTTTTTTCAGCCATCCAAATACCACCATTTAGCTGGCATGACTCTAACAAAAAATAGCACTTTAAAGCTTAATATTTCACAAACGCATCACTTAATCAAAAAATGGTTTTAACAAACCCACAATGTTTTTTTAAGACCTATTCAACGATATGCCGCACCATGGAGTACGCAAGAAAAAAAAAATACATCCCCACTTTACGAGTAGGGGAGGTACCCTATAAAAAAATATATTTCAAAATTTTATTGTATCACTTTGTCAGCGTAACTAATATGCATATTCATGCCAAATTACAGCTCTCTAGACCTAAGCATCTCCGAGCAATAGTGCGGACAGACGGACGGACGGACGGACATGGCGAAACTATAAGGGTTCCTTGTGGACTTCGGAACCCTAAAAACGATGTAGGACTGAGGGCAAATTTTCAAAAATACGATTTTAATGGCTGCCATTAATCAGAAAAGGTAAAGCAACTGCATAAATTTCAAAAAGGAACGTTGACGACGACGCGACCACACTCGGTGCGCCTCACGCGCCATCTGCACTCAATTGGCGTAGCGCTTAAACGATCTTAACGAAATTGTTCCGTTGCAAAATTGTACAACATGACTTAACTTGTTTGCAAACTCAACGATGTAAAATTGGTATGTGAGGTTTCCTGGGTTCCTTAACCTTAATAAATTATTACGCCCCTGTCCATCCTGTCATCATGATCATTACAACAGGACATGTCCTGTGAAAAACTTGATATTTGGTGACTCTATTGATAAAACTGTTTTTTTCCCAAGATTAATATAACTTTACAAAGGATCGTAAAACATAGAAGTAGGTATCTGGGTATTAATATTAACCAATAGATAAGATCACAAAGCATGGCGTGTTACAAAGCGCAATGAATTAACTTAAAGATTTTCATGGCCAGTAAAAGCGCAAGATCATTTACAGCGATTTTCTTTATTACAAAACGAATAGAGGTCATATTGTATTTCCAAGGATCTTCTTTTCAAGACCGCTAAAATATAATTGTTTTTTTTTCCAAATATGGCCTGAAAATACATCCAGTCAATCATTTCCAGTTTCCAGTCAGCGAGATACCGCCGGCAGATTAATAAATTTTTTAAAAGTTAAAAGAGTGTCTCGAATGTTCTCGGCGCTAAATTTACCGTGGAGCTAAGCTCTGTCCCAGTGATTCCAATTTGTGAGTTGTCTTATTTGAGTTAATTAGATTTACGCACGCTACCCGCCGTTTGCCTTTACTGCTTTAGCCGACTTCGTAAAATAACTCTGTGCTTGCAGCTACAGTAAATCTTATAATCTAAGTAAGTCGGAAGTTTCTTGAATGTTTAGAAACACACCTTGCCTGCAGCTATAGAGAACCATTTTCGAGAGCTCTTTTTTCCAATCAAAATACCTACGCTACGCCGGAGTCCATTCCACTCGATTGCTTTTAATTCCTGATAAGGTTTTATCACCCGCCAGCAACCAACCAATCAGGGGCCAGCATTCAAAAATGGAACAGCGTTATCAGTTGATAACACAATGCATAAGGCATTGTACTTTTTCAATATGGCCGCCTTTTATGCGTGTTCGTTCTAGTGATGTGCTTACTTATTGGCGACGTTAACGATGTCCTTCGCGAACATTTGTGATAACAAGAACCAATTTGCTTTTTAAGATTTACAGTCTTGCTATGCCTTTTGGAATATTAACGGAAAATAGAATATTATGTTATGACAAAGTGAATCACATAATAAATAGAAATAGATGTTAAATGTGAGTGCATCGTTAACTATAACAATAGAAGGATATTGCAAGAAATTGATATGGAAATGAGTTTATTCGTGTATTACAAAATGGCATGAGATCGAGTTGTACCTTCATAAATTTAGGCTAAAATGTATATTATACAATACAATACACTTTATTAAACACCACACACTCAAGGAAAAATACCGACCTAAACGTTATTTCACTATTAATTATGTATGATGTTCCAAAAATATACATACTACAACAACAACAACAACAACAACAATACTCTTTATTGAACACCATATACAAAACTCAGGAAATACAGAAAGGATACACAGTTAATATGTAAACAACAGGCGGACCCATCGCTAAGCAGATCTCTTCCAGTCAACCTTAGGAAAGTGAAGAATCCGAAAAGCAAAACAACACATATCTACGGAAGGTGTTCGCTATGTATACCTACATATATCGCATTTATTAATGGGTTTCATATTTTTCTTGCGAGTGTAAAAGAGGCGGATGCTTATCAACTGGTGATACTGGACAAACTAGACACATTCAGTACCGGGATCCTGCTCAGCGATTCAATCTTGCATCAGAGCTGGAGACATTGGCACTTAAGGAAGACGTTTCAAGCAATCTAAGTGTACAATTAGAATGTATGCGGAATGGAGGAAGCGAGGTCTGAGGTCGGATGACGTCACGAGGCGGAATCGGCCTCGTCGCCGCCCGAGCGTATCGAGGACCGCCGACGATACTTTCTCAGTGCTGATGACATTTGTTATATCCGTACTAATATTATAAATGCGAAAGTTACTCTGTCTGTCAGTCTGTTACCTCTTCACGCTTCAATCACTGGACCGATTAAGATGAAATTTAGTATGGAGATTGGATAATCCATACTATAGTATTATAAATGTGAAAGTGTGTTTGTTTGTCCTTCCTTCACGTCGAAACGACTAGACGGATTGCAATAAAATTTGGTATAGAGATAGTTTGGGAGCCTGGGGCTAACATAGACTACTTTTTATTCCGGAAAAACGCAAAGTTCCCGCGGGAATGCGATAACCGAATTCCACGCGGGCGAAGCCGCAGGCAGAAGCTATTATGATAATAACCCGGTAACCGAATTCCACGCGGGAGAAGTCGCGGGCAGAAGCTAGTCTGATCATAAATTTCAAGGCAAATACATTTTCTAGTATGTGATGTAAAACCTGGCCCTTCATAATGAATGCGCAGAATATAGTATATAGACAAAGGCAGGTTAATTAAAAAACTACATTTTTTAAAGTACCTAAAATACTCCGCCGCGTCTTTCTGTCTGTTTGCAATAACCTCGAAAACTGCTGAACGTATTTTCATGCGATTTTCACTAATAGGATCATGTGTCCATTAGAAAGATTTTGGTTTATAATTTGTTTCCCTACCTATTATTCTTGGCAAAGGTGGGGGCAGGTCGCTACTATTAACCTACTAAAGTTTAGTAGGTATGGGCACATTTTGTGGACAGGAGAGAAAGCAAATCTAATATTTTGGGCAAAAAAAATGTAGAACGAACTTTATTCAATTTATCATTTCGACCAATAAATCTCACACTTTTCGTTCCACCGTCACCCTAGGGTACAAAAATAAACGAATGCGATGAAAATAAATAAAAACCAACGTCGAGCAAGTCGAGCGTATCAACGTCGATATTGTCACGTCACTAGCTCCGTAAAGCGTAAACGTTACGTGCCTATCTCGACGAAGTAATGCGCTAAAATATCTAAAAATGGTCAGTGAACTTTTAAAATGATTTAGAATTTAACACAAGCGTCAATTAGAATTCGAAATTGAAATAGGTACTTATATATTATATGCGAATTTAATTATAGCTTATTAAATTGACGATTGTGACAAGAGTTGGCTTGTTACTAAGAATTCTTGACTAATATCCACTCAGGTTATCGAAGCATGAATCTACAGAATTTACCGAGATCTGTTTTCATGATACATGGGCAATTTGAAATGTTCTGAATCGGGTTAGTTACTAAACTTAACATCACAATATGTAGTATGGTTATAGGTATCCATAAATGCGAAAGTAACTCTGTCTGTCTGTCTGTCTGTTACCTCTTCACGCTTCAACCGCTGTACCGTTTGAGATGAAATTTGGCATGGAGATAGTTCAGGTCCCGGGAAATAGTTTGGGAGCATGGGGATAACTATAGGCTACTTTTCATCCCGGAAAAACGCATAGTTCCCGCGGGAACGCGATATCCGAATTCCACGCGGGTGAAGTCGCGGGCAGAAGCTAGTTTTTTTATAAGTAGAAGAGTCTTTTAGGAGTGGACAGATTTTCTGTCACATATTTTTGTTCTAGTCGTAAATGTGTGGAGTACTAAATAACTTGGAAAATAATTATGTACGCATAACCCATACTAAACAGGCGCATCTAGAAGTCGAGTTGCGGAAAACCACCGCGTTCCCGGAAACTATGCGATTTTCCGGGATAAAAAGTAGCCTATAGTTATCCCCATGCTCCCAAACTATCTCTATACCAAATCGGTCCAGCGGTTGAAGCGTGAAGAGGTAACAGACAGACAGACAGACAGACAGAGTTACTTTCGCATTCATAATATTAATATGGATATGGATTTTCATAAGAACTGTTATGATAATGATAAATATAAATAATAATTCTGCTATTACACCCGCTACTTGAAAGTATCAGCTGAGTATGATAAATGGCTCGAGTCGAGGTCCGTCGTGATAGATGACACAAGTGAACTCCAAACGACTTGGACATAGAAAATAGTTACGACACGGTCTCGTGTCCGAAACTAATTACATTCAATATTAGTGTTTGTGACTATTACGCTAAGCACATCTATGTATATCACGAAGCTACAAGTTTAGTAACATGCATAATTATAATTTACGGGCGCACGGTAATTACTTTCCGTATAATCAAGTGGTAACGACAATATAGCACCTACATCATGGAGCACGAAACATATTGCACAGGTAACGTTTCTAAGCCACAGATGAGTGACGACTGGCCCCGGGCGATCTACCATTAAGCCCTACGCAATATTAATGTGCCACATTCTCACCCGGAGCAATAAAATAAATGATGTAATTTTTTGTCCACGCGGGGAGTTCCTTTGTGCCAGTGTGCGCCGCCCTTTGTCCCCGCGGTGCGCGGGACGTCCTCGTCAGACAAAAACCTGGCGCCGCTCTTGAGGGTTTTTTTTCATAATTTTTCGCATAATACCCTTTGTATGACATGGCTTTCTGTCATAATTAATAGTTTTATGGCTTTCGTCGCGAGGCTTTGTGAGACCGCACCTGTAGCGGTATCGGAACGTAAGGTGCTTCTGTCTTGGACAAGTTCGATGATAAATTGACTCGGAAAAAATGGGCATCGAATTCCCCGTCCCTACGGTTCATGCCAGTCTTAACCAACAACGCATGCAAATTCCTTTTTTTATATAAACTAAAATTTACGGTTAGAATCTCTAAAATTCTGAGAATATCGGCGATTCGTCGCAGCTCTTTTGTTTACTCAAAACTCGCTCAAATTTTACTTTTTACACAAAAACAAATAGAAGTGATAGACGAGTAATTTCACAAAAAGTAATCCACGGTAGACGGTTGGGGCAGCGGCGCGGAACACCGCAAGATGGTGGCATTTCACGGAGCTGATCGGAGCTTATCCACAATGCTGTACTAAACGTCATCATCTGATGCCGGCCACTAAGTTCCGACTTTTTACGAGAATCAACGCAAAACCAACCGTAAAATACACCATATTATTATACACCTGCTCCGTTGTTTTGATAATAACGATTAAAATTACAAATTTATTGCAATAACGTACGTGAATTTTGCAATAACGTCGCTTTTTTAGATAAGTAACGCGCAGATTTGACGCCAACGACGTCCTAAAGCTGCCGGCGACAGTCGTTGCGGAATGCATCGGCATCAGTTCGCTGTGATTGCGATAAAAAAAGATATTTTTGCAAAGGAGCGTGTAACCTTTTAATATGCTTACAACGCGGAACCACAGTGCACCGATGGGCCATTCTTCACTAAGCACAAATCGAAAACGAAGATGACACGCATGGGGACATTTTATAGGACAATCGACGAATCAGCTTTGGACTGTATACGGGACAATTTGTCGTAAAAGCTCGGGAAGGGTCGGCAGTAAAGCCGCGTCACACGCGCCTTCATCCCAATACCTCGTAACTCCCGAGAGTTATAGTATTTGGGACAGTTCAAAGTTGCCGGCCGACGTTAAAACATGAGAAATGCCCGCCCGACGGCTCATTCAACTCGCGTTCTCACCCTGACTCTCGAAATTGGTTTAATTTGACCGAATTTAGTACAGAATCAAGCCGCAACACGACCTATAAAGAAGCCTTAGCATACCTTATTGTTAGTTACCCGCAGCCGCCAACGCTTTTAATTACGACATGCTGACTATAAAACAAAATGTTTCCTCACGGTAAGCGAAGCCAAGAAATTACATTTATGAAGTTCTCGGCGAAATTTGAAACTTTGCAAGCAACGGGGCCGTTGGTATTTTTATTTCAATGGCCATTCAAAATGAATCGATTCACGAGAGAACTGCCAAGGTAACGCATTTTATAAGCTAGCTGACCCCGCGGACTTCGTACCACCTTAGATTTTTTTCGAGTATGAAAAATAGCTTACGTCCTATTCTCAGACCTACTGAACATACACTCCAAATTTCATAAGAATCGGTCGAGCCGTTTCGGAGGAGTTTGGTTACATACAAAATTCTAGTGTCACACACTAGAATTTTGTATATTAGATTATTATTATAACGTCCTTAATGACGCCAGTACAAGTTAATTCACATTCGCGTAAACCTGAACCAACTTTAATTTTAAGTTGGCATAATACGAGTAGCCGTATAACTATGGAGGGTTGAAGTGAAGGAGCGCAATCTTTATAGTTCCAAAAGTGGACACCAAAACGGGTAGGTTGGGGGCGCTGCGGTCGCCAAAAAAGTCAAGCCACGTAGGCGGATAGTCTGCAGTAGCGCCTTCAGATGGCACTGCTGAGGCGAAAACGCAGCGAAAACAGTTGTGAGGCGAGTGTGTTTTGTTTTGTTGCTTATCAAATCCGCTGGACACGTTTTCAACTGTTTCGCCATGTAAGATTGCGCTCCTTACCAAGACACATTCTACACTCCAAGCTTAACTTGCTGCTGCCAGTGATTAACTTCAGTCACGTCCATTCACCCCTGATGGGGCATAGACAAGTAACTACCACAGACTATGAAGTATAACGCATTAAGGCAGCCACACACGACACATTAATCAGAACGTCTCGTCTCAGTAGTGACATAATAACATGCTGCTAACTGTTTTTATCGAGCCATCAATCAAGTGGTGACATGTGCTCGCGGGATCGCTCTGAACTCCGTGTGAAGGAATTCTTTGAATTTTTTTGAAAACGCACCGTTACGTAGAAGCGTGCTGTGATGAGCAACTTTACGTCGTAGTCGCCGAAGCTTGCTTAGTTAGCTCATACTTTTGCTGTTGAAAATATCTATTAACTTAAGAGGTTTTATTACGAAAGTTGGCAACGTGTTACATAGCTGTCAAATATTTCGCTGTTTTCATTAATACTGAATATTACTGAATGAAAACATGAATAATCAATCGCTCTATCGTTGAATAAAACATTAAGTATGGATTGTCACAATTAGGTAGGTATCAAAGCGAAATTTTTAGTATTATGGAAATAATGTCATTTGAAAACTTTACTTCGCATTTTCCATGCACTTTAATGTAGGTAGGGTTACCATTTGAATGCCTAACCAACAAATATAAAACGAGACGCGCCCTTCAACCATAGAATGATTACTTCTTTTTTAATTTCAGTAATATTGAGAAATTAATAAAATTAGCGAAACATTTGACAGCTATATGCGACGTTGCAAACTTTCGGAATAAAACCTCTTAATAGGTAAGTACAAGTACCTAATATTAAATTGATAGCTATTCAAGTCCTTAACCTATCGATGTAAGGATCTTCTACTATCTAAAGTTCCGCGCCTTCACATTTCAAAACGCTTAAATTTTTTTATTATTAAGTATTTAAAAAGCACCACCAACACTCTCAACGCATAGTTGATGGCTGTTTCAGCACGCACACATGTGTCGAGAGTGTTGGTGGTGGTTTTTAAATATATAGAAGCGTTTTGAAATGTGAAGGCGCGGGACTTTAGATAGTAGAAGATCTCTACCTACCTAATTTTACATAGAGCCTGTTGGAATCAAATGTCAAACCATTTTATCACCGTAATGAAATTAATGATACTCGGTTAGTTGATAACAAGCTTTATTAGATTAATTAATGATGATGAATGTTTACTTACGCATCATATTAAGTATGCTAATTTTATACAAGCGTTGAATATTCTTTAAGTAATAAGTTAATTTGTAAAATGTAATTACACTGATGACACTGCGAGGGAAATGATCGTTATGAATTCATTAAATGCCCTACTTTTGTCCTTTTATCTGGAACAGGTGGTCGCGCCCTCGAGGGCGAAAGAAATTTAAAGGCGAATGACAAACGACATGAAACACTTCGCGGGTAGTTTGATTAATCGTTTTTAAATGAAGCACTGAAGCTTTTGTGCATCAACTGTTTTTATTTTGTAAAGCCAATATGATTGTTCGAATTCGTGTACATAATTCCTATTCGCTAAAAAAGACACTCGATAGAATATCGTGCGTTTTTGTATTAACAATTTCTAACATTGGCAACCCTGATTTGTCACTAGCAACACAAGCCATCAAATTAAAATATGAGCCAATAAGGGCGCGACGCGCGTCGACAGGGCCGTCACGCGGGAGAAATTACGATATATGAACTTATTAAAATATCTTTGACTTTTTGTCGCTTCGCGGTCGGCTGGCGGCGAGGTGGAGTGACGCAGGAATCTTGTTGCATTATTTTGACATCTTCCTGCTTCGGTCGGGACTTGCCGGTAATAGTTCTGTTTTCAGTGTCTATTTATATCGTTGACGTAAGGTACAACGCTACTGCAAATTAAAACACTTCTTTAGACAAATAAGGTATCTTGGCCCGAGTAATAATAGAGTCTGCGTCAATGGCTTCAGTGGTTCGCCGGGCGCCTTCTAAGTTGTATCGTGCTTTACTTACCTATGTGTTTAAATGTTTCTTGCATTAAGTATGTTCTTAAGTCTGTTACAAAAAAGTTTCGAGCTCTCGAAGCGAGCGAAAATTTATCAATGACAACCCAATAGCTATGCAAAATCGATTTACTGGTCGATGTGCGGTACGTTCAAACGATGAACCGGTATTCACTAGTTAGCACCGGATTAACGCAGAAAAACGTTTACAGTTACCCACATGTGGTGGCAGAAGCATTTGACACGCGCGATCTGGCGGGTCTTGACGAATGGAAGCAAAAAAAAAGGAAAAAAGTTGTTTATGAACCCACTTAACATACTTGACATTATTGGATGAACAATATTTGTTTTTGGTTTGTTGAGTGTTAAATGTTGGGAGTGTCGGTTTCGACAAACAGACCGACGATATTTTTTCATTGTCAATTGTCTGTATACTTACGTGTTTATTAGAAGCTTTTCTTAAGAACAATAGTTCGTAAAATAAGTTCACTCACAGGCATAAGGTACCGTAGTGTTCATATATTAAGAAAAAAGGCATCTACAAGAAGTTGTGTCATAATATTCATGACTCGACTTTTGGAAAATGGATAATTTGACTATCGCTCAATTCTATACATAAAATGACTTAAATTGAAAAAAAGTGGATTCATTTTACAATCAAGTCTAGAAGGATCCATCCATTGCCAATGGTGTGGAAAGCTTTAAACAAAATAATCTATCAGAGTTTACAGTCACTCTTACTTACGTTTACAAACATTCAACTACCGCGGTAAAAACGTATTTTTTCCTGAGGAAGCGAAAAAAACTGAAACAAAGAGGAAGGAGCAAAAAGCGTGACGGACAGACGGACGGATCTCGGTAGACATCTGTTGCCGTGGTGAATCGACTTCCATGTGTTCGGTTAGAAATTTCCGAACTTTTTTGAATTATCTTGGGAAAATTATTTGGGAAAAAACGCTTAGAAACCATGTATCAGATCAGAAGTAACTATTTGATAATTTATTTTGTTTTAACAAAATATTGTTTGATTATGGTCTGCATAACAAGACATTATGAAAGCAATTTAGAAATGTCGTCTTTATATCCCGTTATATTAGTGCTTGTTTTCAGTTTAGTAGAAATGAATAAGTCCGCCTTAAAAATAGTAGGTATGTAGCTACAATACAAATAATTAACATTATAATTACATAATATAGATATTAACCCTACTAATAGACTTATAACGTAAAAGTGGACGAGGGCCACTGGTTAGGAAACGTTGACGTATAATAAAATGGAAAAAAAAAACATATTACTTACAGAACTCGCTCAATGTCATCCTGGGGAATCTTGCTACTTTTCAGCGTGAAAGTATAGGAAAGGGAAAGCAGCAGATCAGCTGCTTTTCAGATTTGAATTTGTTCGGCGAACGCGACCATAAATAAAGGTGCGTTCGAGAACTCTTTGCAAATCGGGTGCGTTCCTTAATAAGGATATTTGTCATGTCCTGAACGCGCGATTCAATTTGCAATTTTGCACCGCGAAGATGGAGCGTAACTCATTTGTATTAGTTACAAAGTTATGATTTGTTTTCGTTGTTAATGTCGGTACGAGATTTAATAAAATTTTAAAACTTTATTAGAGAATTGGTCGTCTTTGTCAAATATAATATGTTACCCCAGGAACCCTAGGAATAATGTCTGCTGAGAAGTTTAACCGTAGCACTTTAATACCTAGAACCTGTCTACTACGTATATCATTTCCATATCGATCAGAAAGAGTAAGGTAAGTCGTGCTAATTTTAGCAGTTAAAAAGAGAATAAGCTTAATATGGTACACATGAAAATGATGACGATTTGAATGAATTTCCTCATGTCGGGTCATAAGTTCCTATCCGTTTAATTTAATGACCCGAGGAAGCTACCAGATACATTGAAAGAAATCAATCGAACGTGTCGTGTTTCCAAATTAGTTAAGTAGGCACTAACAACGCGTTAATTTCCACGCCACTAGACCAACTTGTTTGCACTATGGAGGGTTGAAGTAAAGGAGCGCAATCATTATAGTTCCAAAAGTGGACACCAAATCGGGTAGGTTGGGGGCGCTGCGGTCGCCATTCCAGTCAAGCCACCTAGGCGGATAGTTTGCAGTAGCGCCTTCAGATGGCGCTGCTGAGGCCAAAACGGTTGTGAGGAGAGTGTGTTTTGTTTTGTTGCTTATCAAATCCGCTGGACACGTTCTCAACTGTTTCACCATATAAGATTGCGCTCCTTACCAAGATACATTCCACACTCCATAGTTTGCACCAAGAAATACGTCCGTTAAATATGGCACCAGCTGTCATTCTCATGCCATACAGAAACTTAATTTTCTCCATAGTGAAAATCTCGACGGCCATATTTAACGGACGTTAACTTTTTGATGCAACCTAGGTTAAGCCTGACTCACCTGTATAACCCTCATCGGCAGTCCAGTCTCCTTAGCCAGCTGCTCGCGTATGTGCCTTGTCGGTTTCGGCGTCTGCGAAAACGCGGACTTCAATATCTCGAGTTGTTTGGCCTTGATCGTGGTCCGGGGGCCTCGCCGCTTGGAGCCCCCGTTGCCATCATCAGGCGACTTGTTTTCAGCCTGCGAGTCTCGGGTTTCGGCGTCGCCGTCCAGTGAACCCTGCGAGAGGAAGAGAAACAACTGAATGCGACAATGTGGTCGGGTGCTGTGGGCGGCTCGGGGATATTGTAACGTTTCTATACATATAAATGGCGCAATAGCCATGGTAGCGTGGTGGTTAGACCTATCTATACTGGTTCTCATGCAGAGGATCGGGGGTTCGAATCCCGCTCGCACTTCTGAGTTTAGGTACTTGTGTTCGAAATTGAATTTGGGTTTATTTATTTAAACTATACTGCACATTAGTAGAAACTTTTCGTACGATAAGTGTGAGGTCCTGGAGCTCATATCATGCCCTCCCCCCATACTTTCCCCCCGCACCCTTCCTGTCATTGGTAATTCTATTAGAGCTGCCGGTGCTTATAGGCGGCGCTGAGTGCTTGCCATCAGGCAACTAGCAGGCGTCTGCAAATGCCCACCTACCCATAGGTACTAATAATATAAATGCGAATGTAACTCTGTCTGTCAGTCTAGTAGGAAACGTCTTCACAGTTAAACCGCTGAACCAGTTTTGATGAAGTCTGGTTTGGAGATAGTTCCAATGCCGGGGAAGGACATAGACTTCTTTTTATACCTGAAAAACGCATGATTCCCACAGGAGCTCTATAACCGAATTCCACGCGATTAAAGTCTCGGGTACAAGCTAGTAATATTACAAATGCGAAAGTAACTATCTGGCTGTCTGTTACGTCTTCACGCTTAAACAAATTGCACTGATTTTAATGAAGTTTGGTATGCAGATAGTTGGACTCAAGGGAAAGGACATGGCTACTTTTTATACCGGAAAAACGCGTAGGTAGTTCCCACAGGAACGCTACAACCGAATTCCACTAAGTCGCGGGCTTCTGCATTCTAGTCCATACTAACATTTTTAATACCTACAGTTGCTCAAAAAGTAAACATTTCGATAGCTGTTTAGCGTGCGAGAAGTTTGTAATTTACGAACAAGCGCTGAAAAGTTTTTGCAAGTTCATCGTGTACGTCTATTTCTTTATTAATTTTTTTGTAAATGTATTAAAAAATGCCGTTTGAGACACGTGCGAAATTGACATTTTCACTCGTCCTCGCATTTATAATATTAGTATGGATTAGTATGGATGGATAGTCTTCACTAGTTCAGTTCAGCTCCTGTGGTTCTCCAAAGCTCTCATAGTACTAACCTGGTCTTCGGAGTCTTCGTGCGGCTTGGTGTCCCCGTTGTGCGACAGCTCCGAGTGCAGCGCTGGGTGCGGCGCGTGCGCAGGGCTGCTGGAGTTGTTCGCGGCGCGAGACTCCTCCTCCTCCTCGTCATCCGACCCTGAGCCTAGCAGCGAGTCCGCTGAAACAAGGAATAGGAGATTGTATGACTAGGGAGCAAAATGGAATATTAATTACGACTTCGTCCGCGTGGAATTCGGTTATAGCGTGCCCGCGGGAATTGAGCGTTACACTATAACAAATTATGTACTAAAACTTTCCTCTTGCCTTACTCTATTTATTAAAAAACAGCATCAAAATCCATTGCGTGGTTTTAAAGATTTAAGCATACATAGGGAGGGACAGACAGCAGGAAGCGACTTTGTTTTATACTGTAGTGATGCCGCGAGTGACGGATTGAATCTTGAGCTAGCGAGGGATTCAGCTATATGTCTGTAAGGGTTTAAATAATTTTGCCGTGTTGTACACTCTGCTTTTCACTCCTCCTATGAGAAAACCGTAGGGACAACAAGGGAGCAAAATTTTACTTTGCTCCCTATTAGCGGGCCAGAAATAGAAGAAAAAAATCGCATTTTTATCCATCTAAACGGGCAACAATGCTCCTTTTCTAATATAGGAGGAATGAAAATATGTATTAGGTAATCTACGAAATCCATATGACATGGGAAAGGGGAAAAAAACATGATACTTCTGTACCATCATAGACACTTGAGGGTTTTTTTTGGAAAGGAAACCACCAAAACAGCATATAATTACGTCTCACTGCTGGGCCTGTGCCCATGCATGTGCTTCTCTCGTCATGAGAGGGTTTGGGCTATAGCCCTCACGCGAGCCCAGTGCGGATTAGGGACTTCACACACATCCTTGAATTACTTTCCAGATGCATGCAGGGTGTTTTTCTTTAGCGAAAAGCTGAGTGGTAACAGTAAATTCAAACATCGGAAACTATAATTTCAGTAACTTGATCACACAAAGTTATCGTTACCGGTACATATTTAAAAGTGGCGAACACCATATAATTCAATAGTGCAATATAAATAATTGAACATGACTAAAACGGGCTGCTATATCAACTGAAAGTTATATATCATTCTCGACATTTATAATTGCAAAGATAACTATTCATAACTAGCCCTTTAGACCCGCGCAAAATTAAATTGAACCCATCAAAAAGCAATCGCGGGACCCTAGCGGGCTAAACTAAATAAAAATGCAATTTCTGCGCGCCCCTAAGAACGGGGAAAGAATTAGCCGCAAAAACAATTACTTACCTACCTACTTCTGCCTGTAGTGATGCTGGTGCAATCTTACTATGAGAACTCGAATGAAGTCAAAATAAGTTAAAACTGCGTATCCTTTCTGTGTTTCCTGTGTTTTGTATATGGTGTTCAATAAAGAGTTTTTTATTGTTGTTATTTTTTCCTTTATTTGAGAAACCAACAGCTTATATTTAAAATACAGAATAATTTTGTTATAACATTTTTGTAACGCCAATAACAGGTTGTTGTTGTTAAAAGGTTGAACCAATTTTGAACAACCGACGCGACGCAAAAAGATAAGTTTGGCGTGTGTGTCTGTGGCGTTGTAGACACGAAATGGGAGAATTGATTTTGATTTAGTTTTTTTGTTGGATAGCTGAGTTAATAAAGAGTGTTTTTAGCTATGTTTGAAGAAAATCGACAGTAGTTTAAAACTTATCGGCTTTTTTCTGATGTAACACCGCATGTCGTCTGCTGCGTTTGGTGTTTTAGTAGGTAATTTTTCAATTCATTGTCTCAAACTTTCGCGATACACACTCGGTGGTAGTAAAATGGTGAGGTAAAATATAAATGGTTTTTACGCGATTAAGTCCCGTTGATAGTGTGAATTTTTCAATTGTTATAAAATTAGCCGTAAATATTCAAAATGTTACAAAGAAGTACTAAAACAACGATGAACTCGAATCGTTCGAGAAGGGTGGTAGGGGCGCGAAAATCGTTTACCCTCCGCAAACACGGGGGTCATAGATATAAAATATTTGCGGTCGTAGCGACCACGTGAGACGAGACAGCTGGTCAAGTCTATTAACTATGCCCACCTAGGGCAACGAATTTTTAGCTTAGCTATATACATTACAGGAGTGTGGCGATTTTACTTAAATTTGACTATATTTAAGACTATCCTAGCGAACCGCCCCGATTTCACATTTCACGCGGACAGTAGAGCAACAAATTATGTATAGGTACACTGAAACTTTTCCCGTTAACCCCTCTATCTATTAACACAGCATGAAAATCCGTTCAGTAGTTTTTGAGTTTATCGCAAACAGACATATACAGTATAAACAGGACAAACGCGACGGGGGATTTTATTTTATTATATGTCGTTATTGCAGTTAATTTGTGAAAATTAAAGTTAATTTCAATGTCTGTCACATAGGATACATAATTTAATTTCTTTAAACACCCAAATAACCTTGGACCTTTACCCTAACTTATATTATTATACTCTTCATTTCCTGTAGTAAAGCGTTCCTATAAAGAAAGTACAATTTTTCTAATCAAAATTCACGTCCAATTTTTTTTCTCGTCCGCCGCGCCCGACGCGGCCTCGGGGCAGGGCTCCAACATAACATCTGTCATCCAGCGAGATGAGCTTGTCTGGCCCCAGATATGCGAAACAAACTGACAACTCTAAAAGCATTGCCAATTTATTTATTCAAATTCGAATTTGGAGTTATATCGATGAATTTTTAACAGTTTTGCTTTTGCATAGGGCGTTATCATTATCATAGACCTTTAAGATCACGTAGGTAGTGTGTTTACAGGTTTTATTTCATTTGTAATTTGACTATACCTATGTAAGTAATTTAGGTACTACCATAAATTAAGGTAATTTGATTAAATTGTTGATTGCATGTCATGTCGAAGGAATGAGTATTGATTTATCCCTATTTATGTAAAGGAACTTCCTACATAGATACATCTAAATATATAAAACTCATAGGTGACTGACTGACTGACTGACATAGTGATCTATCAACGCACAGCCCAAACCACTGGACGGATCGGGCTGAAATTTGGCATGCAGGTAGATGTTATGACTTAGGCATACGCTAAGAAAGGATTTTGCGAAATTCCCACGGGAACGGAAAAAAAACGGGATTTTTCACATTAATATTTCTGCGCATACGAAGTTGCGGGGAAAAGCTAGTATTTTAATAAACCTTTACATTTTTTTTATATTTACCTAATGCTTTCTTTCACCATACATGTCTGGCAGAATATGTGTCTAAACTTCAATTCACCAATTGACACGAAGGATTCAAACATGAAATATCGAACATTCGAAATAAATCACTAAAAATATCAGCTGCATTGCCTATCTCCTAGAAACCGTAGGCACCCGGGCGTGGCCGGCCACAAAGAGCCCGAAATAACGGAACGAACCTCGAACGAACCAGAACAGCATATTAATCTTGCCAACCGGCTGACTTGCAACTTGCAACTAACTTGCAAGTCATGCGGGGGGAAACAAGCCAAATTAAGCGGCTTTCACGATAAAAGATTTCGGAAAACATGACGTTACGCCGTGAAGCTAGATTCGGCTTCAAAGTCACCGGTCGACAGTTATCACTGCAAGCATAGACATAAATAATACTTCGTATGGACCCGGGCAAACGTAGATACATGTCATGTTTCCCCACTTCATTGGTGTCCAATCCAAAGTTAAACTTGTATCGTGACACTAAAGCTGGGTCACATTTTTCCAACAACGAGACGAGTTTTTAGATACTGAGAAACAGTTTCGAAAAAAGTTTTTAAAAAAATGCTTATTGTCACGCACGCTCGGTGACAGAACTTTGGATTGGACACCGTGGAAGTGGGGACATATTACGTGTACGTTAGACCGGGTCTATATTATTTACGTCTATGACTGCAAGTTTTTCACTGATACCTAAGTAGGTAAGTACCTATTAACGAAGGGTTGAGTTCGTTCGCTTATTTTAAGTCGAATCCGTAATTTGTATAGTTGCTAGTGTATACAGCTATACATGGTGGGTCGTATCCTATAGCAAATAATTAACCCACAGTATCAGCTATCGATTCTAAGTATATTGTATAGGTCCTTATTTTTTTTTGGGTTGGTAAAAGAAATTGTATATGGGATTGGTTGTGTAAGCGACGCCTGAACCCCATACTTTTTTTTTTTTTACCAACTCTAAAAAAAATAAAAACCTATAAAATATGCTTAGAATCGATAGCCGATACTGTGGGTTAATTATTTGTTATAGGATCCGACCCACCGTGTATATGCTAAAATGACAGAATTTACAAGGTCTATTGACATTTTCAAGAAGCTAGCGGCCAACTTTCAGAAGCGGACGCTGAAGACACTGACACTGAAGAGGCACGCTAAGAGAGAGAGATTGACATTTCCAAAAGTAAAGTGGTCGACGTGGGTCACAGATTCGCCAAGCTAACGTGTGGGCTGGCCACGTATGCAGGAGACATGACAATGAGCAAGCGCGTTTTGGTGTGGAGATCCCGGTTAGATAGGAGAAGTGTCCGCACCACCTGCCCGATGGTCCGATGACTTGAAAGCGACCACAGGACTACGTAGTACTGATCAGGGAAGCGGACAACCGCTCTAGATGGAGAGCGATTGCAGAGGTTTATGCCCCACGTTGGGCGAATACATGCTGATGAAAGAAGAAGAAGATGGTAATTTTTACTTCATCACCAAAGTTCTCTTCGAAGGTTTAGCACATCGTTTATATTATGGCACCGTAGTGAAACATAAACATTACCTACGTAGTGTACATATAATACAGTATTTTTTTCTAAAAATCGTTTTTTGTGTTGAGTATCGTTTATGTATTCCCATCGGCTTGATCTTTTGTTTTATTTTTCAAGTTACAGACGCGACTTTTGCTACAGACTTTATTATTATTACACTCAACAGCAATGAATTCAGGTCACTTTGTATAGCATTTTTTAGGGTTTCCATATACCTAAAGTGACCTGAATTCATTGCTGTTCAGTGTAGTATAGATTCAAACTTCGAATAAACTTACTGAGTAAAATGTTAATGGCTTTAAAGAGATGCAGGGTCGGGAGAAGTTCCATTATAAAGTAATTTTTTCTCACAGACTCATCCCTTCGAGTTTGCCGAAGCACTCGAGAGCAAAGCGGCCGAACTCGAAAGGCCCCTCTGTTTCGCAGCAAACACTACGCTCGCACTTAGCCACTAAGTGGAAGATCGGTGCTAGATAAATAACAGGAGTGTTTGCTAACAACGATGGAGGTAATAGTTTTTAATATTTTTATTGCAAGATCATGCAATGAAAGAGGCTTCTTTTGAAACAATGGCAACACCATAGCAGCGTTAAGGGCCAGTTTCAAGACTGGAACCGTCTAATTTAAAAGTAGCTGGTAAACACATTCGATTTTCGATTAAATTTGTTTTGGCTCACATATTTGTATACCTATGCAACATGCACACCTGGGCTTCAAGAAATAAACGATGTCCCAGCCAAACGTCTCCTCGATTCCAAAATCGAACAATAGATACTTTTACTCCAGCCAGCATTGGCAGTTGGCACCAGCGAACGCACGCCCCAATTTTAAAATCAATTTTAAACCGCCCCCAAATAAACGACTTCCTTTGTCCCGGTCGACGTCCCTAATCGAATTTTGGCGGGAAAACGGGCCTTTTATTGTCGTTGAATTTCAAACGTGGAACGAACACTTTGATCTGTGGGGAAATTCAAAACGAACTTTGAGGCTTCTTTATATTTGAAATTGGATCGATTTCCACGTACCTATTGTCTTTTAAGGTGTGAAGTGTGTAGGAGAAAAAGTTATTTTTTGTGGGAGGTAGGTAAGTACTTATCATGAATTTCTCCGGTAATTTATTGAAGCAGTAAATAATACTTATAACACATACAATACTCTACATTTTCCTTTAATGGAAAAATATAAATTAATTAATAATTATAATTACAATTACCAATAGGCATTTAATTAAGGCATTCACTGCCACTTCTGTTTTACGAACTTTCGCCAGGTGCCACATCTGTCATTAAGGGAACATTGCAACGCACATGTGCGTTCAAGGCACTGCAGGAAAGTCAGCAAAACGCACATATGCGTCGGTGACAGTGAATGCGTTGAAGCACTTTCAATGATTTGGTATAAAACTCAAATAAAACTCGATAGATAAGTGCCTTATATAATATCCTTACATCTTTTTTTCATACAAGATCTGAAGTAGTTTTTAATATAAGTAAGTAATTTAACAAACATTTTTGATGATTAGTAATGTAAAGGAACTCTACCTAACCCCTGAACCTAACATTCTTAAACAAGAACTTCAACTTTTTAGATTAGAGTTCACATAGAAAATGCTAATGAACAATCAAGAGCAATTAACAATTCAATCAACATGTTTCATGAATAATTCTGACCGAAAAATTATAGTCCACTCTATCTGATGATCTATAACAACCTATTAGCACTGAAAAAGTAATAAAAATCACAGATTATTTTGTATTACAAGCATATTAAAGTTTGTTATTGCGTGTTTATAGGCCAGCCGTTAATTCGACCACCATCTTAAAAGTAAAATAAGACCGCGAGATAAGAATCTAAGAACATAAAATATATGGGAACCTTTGTGGAGTCGGTAGCCGCTGTACGCCCATATACGCACGCACACATACAGGTACGTCACAGTAGAGCCCTCCAAACACACATTAAAGGATTCGTACGCACACATGCAACGGTGACCTGCGATTGGTAGACCGGCGGCGACGGGCACGCCCTCTTTTATCGACGTTGCGCGGAGCGTGCGTGCGAAACACCGGTGTATGTACGCGGTGTATAGCCACGTAGAGTTTAAGGAGACTGGTTTTCAGTCTCGTGGGGCCATAGACAAATTAAAATTGCTTTTTTTAAATACGGGTATAGAATAATATGTCTAGAAAAGTTTGAACTTTTTAATGAAAAACATCTGAATGTCTCGACTTTTTGCAAAATAAGTTTAGGATTTCTTGAGCTTATTAAATAGGTGGGCTGTCCTTCTGAAATATTTTTTAAATTGAAAGATATTTGGGTTTGTTTAATACGAATCCATTTCCAACTTCTAAGCTTTTCCAAATTAAATTATATTTCACTGATAATACAGAATGGCTAATGGGTTGATTATTACATATTTAGGGATTTATGGGGGCGATAGCTGGGTCTCATATCTGGGATAAAATAGTTTGAGCAATTTTCACCCGACCTACCTAACTTATGCTTAACTTAACTGACCTTTTTTAATCACCGTAAAGAACGATAATCATAAATATCAAACCCCTCTGGGATGTTCAGATATCTAAAGTTTTAGCTGACATTCGGGGTATAAAATATTAATCAAACTTCGAAACAACAACAACAACAATACTCTTTATTGAACACCGTATAAACAAAACGAAGAAAATACAGAAATAATACACATTAAATAGGTAAACAACAGGCGGACTTATCGCTAAATAGCGATCTCTTCCAGTCAACCTTAGGAAAGTAGAGAAGGCGAAAAGAAAACAACGAAACAATTTGTTTGTTGATGTTGTTTAACAGGATCAGGCCGGAAATAAGACAGCTACAATACAAAGGATCCGGTGTCCAAAATTCGCTGTCATAGTGTAGTAGGTACTTATATTAACATTACGTTGAATTTCTGAATGTTGGAAATATCCATCTAGATTATGGTACATTACTGCAGAGGCCGGGAAGGAGGATGTTGCAGGCCGAGTTTTATATACGGCCGAACGAAGTGAGTCCGGATAGTAACGAGGCCGACAACTTCCATTCCCCGCCGATGTATGTATAGTGCTTTTCTCAAACATGCAATGAAATCAATAAATAAAATAATATTTTATATATAATATATTTTGTCTTTTTTACATAAATAAAACTGCTATACCTATGTAGCAAATATGGTTCATGTTTTTTTAATAGCTGTATTGACAGAATGTCATAGCAAACCATAGAGTAAATATTGCTTGTAGCTTTTTTTAAATGGCGGAATGCCAAGATGCTGTGTCACAAATGTATCAAATGGAAATATAAAAAAAGTGAGTTACCGGCCTAGACCTGCAACGTTTGTATGAAATATCATTATAGACCAATTGTCTAGCCGCGCCTGAAATGTGATACTTCCCAGGCTAATAAGGAGAACATAATATGAATATTTCATTGCATGTTTGAGAAAAGTAAGTTAAGTAGGTATACCTAAAGCGGTTGGACGCGACCATTTTTAAGGCCTCATACGATCATAGTATCTATTGTCTATGCCAGCATTATAACGACTTTGATTCCCGAATGCACATACCCCTAGTCTACTCTATTAACAATAGCCCGTCTCCACCAACTCCTGAGTTTTTTGCTACCTACAAAGTCGTGACGCCGGCCGGTGACTTGCAAGTTTCCAGGGGCCTGATTCGTGACTGGCCTCTATATACTACAGGTACATGTGATCTTTTTAAGGTAGCTTGTGTAGGGGACTAGGGAGCTGCATGGCTGCCGATGCTGCTTTTTTGGAAATGTTGAAATCATGCTGTACCTAGGTTTACTTCCTTCTGTTGATTAGGAGACTTGCCGAAGAAGAAAGCTGATGTGGTGATGGATTAATGTAAATTTGAATTTGATTTGGTGCTGTCATCGTAGCAACCCTATTACTAATAATAAAATGCTATGGATATATTTTCAATTATTTAGGCTGTACGCGCCCTACTGCCAAATAAATCCCTTCCTTTTCTTCTGGCAGTATTTAATTATCATTAAACACTTGTAAAGTTAAACAACGCCAACAAACAAAAGGAAATCATAAATTAATTAATTATCATGTTCCTCTCAACGCTCCATAATAATGATAATATAGCGCGTTATTATCACGTACATAACTGTGATATACATAAAGATAAAGCAAACTAAAAATAAACAACATAATCAAATGCAAGCCCTGAATTATTCAATAACACTGTAATGAATGATAAAGTGAAAGAGGTCAGCGCGGACGGCGTGGCGGACATAAAGCTCCTTAATTCCATACAAACGGCCATAAACAAAGAAAAACACATAAATAATGCGTACACAGCGGTCTAAAAAGCAATATGTCAGCGTCTGCCCGCCATTAGAGACGCTATATTTGATCTAACACAATGCGCGCGCGCTGGACAAACTAGGTGCCCCATCGATCGACGCTCGGTTGTTGGTAATTATTTTTTTAGATGTAGGTAACAAGATACGTTTGACGAATGAACGGGAAAAGGGGTTTTTCTAAGTGTCGTAAGTTTATAAATGCCTACCTACTTACTAAAGCTAAGCTATGATAATAGTTGTTGTGGTGGTAAAGTTGTGGCTTAAAACGCGTAGGCTGACAGATTAAAAGAAAAAAAATCGGAAAGCATGATGTTGTCTGATTTTTTGATATGTTGTATGAACTCGGGGTTGGGGAGTTTGAATCCAGCTCGTACAAATCTCTGAGTTTAGTTATGTGCGAAATTCGATTTGAATTTAACACTGTGCTTTTCAGTGAAGGAAAACAACGTGAGGAAACCTGCACAAAAGTCCCCAATCTGCACTGGGCCCGCATGGGGTACAATTTTCAGCCAAGAAAACAGTATTTAATAGTATTATTCTTAGCTTATCTTGAGGATCCTTGTGGTCCTTGTGAATACACGCCTCGATCTATTGGGATCTTTTTTGTAATTACCCCCCTCCATGCAGCAAAATCCATGACTTCCTCCACCTTCACTCATAAGTTAATGATGGAGTGCAATGGTAGTGCTTTGAAATCCCCTGGTTCAGGGTAACCCCCTGCCCTATGCCATACTCAGAATGAAACTCCTATTTCATTCTGAGTATGGCAAGTGCATCACATTCGTACAGGATGTGTCACAATGACTCATCCCCTTTTCCACACATTCTACAAACTAGGTATATCTGTACATAGTCCCATCTTGGCTAATTGGCTTTTAACGCCGAAGTGACCCGTGAAAGCTCCAACTATTTTATCGTAACTGTCTTCTGCTAAGACTTACTTTCTACTCCTGCAACCTGAGTCAACTCTTTTAATGAAGAGATATAGAGTAACTAACTACTTGTAGGTGTAAATAACTCTATTTTATATATTAGTTTACAATAAAACTCACTATCTACTTGTTGTACTTTGTTATATGAGTGAGCATTCTATTGCAGTGACCTTACAGGGTTTATGCTTGGAACCTTTACTTTAAGACCTTATACGGGGTCAAGCAAAACGTTGTGTGACGATATTCTACCCGCAGAATCAGCTTTAGATTCTAGGCATATTTTTTACGTTTTTTTTCTTAAAAACGATAATTTAGTACCAATGGGATTCAGCTATCGCTCATACCATCAATCCACTACTCGGTCATGCATTTTTTTACGCTCCGAATAAAATCAAAGGCTTAAGAAACATGCTCAGAATCAACAGCTGATTTTGTGGGTAAATATCGTTACGTTTTGCTTGACCCCGTATACATAGGTCTTAAAGTCTTAAAGTAAAGGTTCTAAGCATAAACCCTGTAACATAATGCAAATAAAATATATACCTACAACGTAATGCAAATAATATATATATATGACTATCAGTATAAATTGCACGGCATACGTACAGCGGTGTAAAACAGTACGGTGGGAGTGGGAGCTACGTGACCGCAGATCGTGACCCTCCGAGATTGCGCCCGCGCCGGCGCGCGGCGCTGCGTGTGCGGTGGCTTTATTTATTTATTTATCTACGTAGCTGTGTTGTGATTGTGTGAAAGTTGAATCAAGGATCATTTTTGATTTTTATTTATTACTAACAAGCTTCTGCTCACGAAAAAAAACATCTATTAAATAATAACTATTCTTAAGTTGAATAATTATAGTTAAGTCTTCAAAGCGCTGAAGGAACCCTACTACTACAGCCTATTTGCGTCCCACTGCTGGGCACAGGCCTCCTCTCATCACGAGACGGTTTGGACTATAGTCCCCACGCGGGCCCAGTACGGATTGGGGACTTCACACACATCTTTGAATTACTCCGCAGATGCGTACAGGTTTCCTCACGATGTTTTCCTTCACCGAAAAGCGCAGTGGTCAATTCAAATTGAATTTCGCACACAAGTACCCTAGGTAGGTTTGTAGGTACCCTAGTTACCTACTTATTATCTCCAATATAGAAAAGAACAGTCGACTAACTAGCGGAGTTCGCGTAAAAAAAAATCGGTTCATCTGTCTCTGGTCACAAGGCTACAGACCATACCACAGGACCATACAGATACACAGACACACACGTCAAACCACCGTCAAATTTATAAATAGCACCCCTCCTTTTTTGGTCGGGGGTTAAAAAGAATCGCCAGAAATGTTTGTACAGTCGCCATCAGACATATCGTAGTATAGAGATCTTCTACTATCTAAAGTCCCACGCCTTCACATTTCAAAACGCTGCAATGTATTTAAAAAGCACCACCAACACTCTCAACACATGTGTGCGTGCTGAGACAGCCATCAACTATGCGTTGAGAGTGTTGGTGGTGGTTTTTAAATAATAATAAAAAATTGAAGCGTTTTGAAATGTGAAGGCGCGGGACTTGAGTTTTTTTTTTTTTTTTCGATGGTATAGGCAAACGAGCGCACAGCCCACCTGATGGTAAGTGGTCACTGCGGCCCATGGACACCGAAATCTTATGATCCCATTAAGAAACCATAAGATCTCGAATGCGTTGCCTACCCTGAGGCCTAAGATGGAATGCCTCTGTGCCAGAAATTTCACCGGCTGCCTTAACCCCCTACCGGAACACAACAGTGCGAGCACTGCTATTTGGCGGCAGGTTAGCGGGGAAAGACGGTGGTACCTCCCCGGACGGACCTAGCACCAGGTTCTACCACTACCAAATATAGAAGTAATATAGAATATAGTAGAAGATCTCTAGTCGAGGTGATCAGAAGTATGTGAACATGCACTCTAACATCTTGACAATAAGATCGTGATCAGATTTGTATGATCACCTAGTTTGCTTCCATACATGTGAAGGCGAACTGGCGACTGTGTTTACTTCACTTCAGAATTTCAGCTAATGTGTTTGTGAAAAGCGTTGGAAAAATATACAGAAGACTTTAGTCTCCGTCTGACGTGACAACGACGTGATAACGTCTTATAACTTATAAATTGATGAACGCCGGCTGCACCCACGAAAAAACATAACGCAATAGCAGCGTTGTAGCGTTACGTGACGTTATCACGTATAAAATTATCATCCGTAAACCGACTCTACAGACAACCAATTTTTTTTAAGAAGTACTTTTCGAAGGAGCAGCCGTTTATAAATAAGTATTAGCAAAGTAGAAGCCCCAATAAAAGGGCAAAAGCAAGTTGTCACATAATAACCATTCGGTGATAATGAAGCCAGCGTTTACTGAGCGTACGAAATCGCACAATGAGCACAGGAATCCGGCGCGCGCGCACGGCGACGCGAATCGGCCGGCGGACGATACGTGTTCGCGCGAATGTGTGAAGGGTTCCGAGAGGATTTATACGACACGGAGAAGATTTTTTTTTTATTAATATCATCACATGTTGAAAGTTGTGAAATTTCTTCTAAGATGTAATGTTTTATGGAAATGGAAAACGTTACAAACACTGACAACAGGTCAAAATCTCCAAGTGGATCCGCGCATTTGTCAGCTTTTATTAATCGCTGGCCTAAAGAATACCTAAGGTAAACATGTAAAAAATCTTATTGGAAACTTCCTGACGGAAACTTTTTAACAAATTCTCGTGCAATTTTCCGTGCTGAAAACTTTCCTGATGTTTTGAGAATGTTCTACAACTTTTGCTACTTATGCGTTACTTTACTACATATGACAACGAGGCTAACGTGGAACTGAATAACCCATTTTAATTAGAATAAGAAACATCAGAAAATAAAACCTACAAAACATTATATGTCCCGGTTGATAAGCTGCTTAGCAAGAGCTCATGTCTTAATGTATAAAACATCAACTCGCAACTGAACAGTAGAC
Source organism: Aethes cnicana (assembly GCA_963971205.1). Taxonomy (NCBI): domain Eukaryota; kingdom Metazoa; phylum Arthropoda; class Insecta; order Lepidoptera; family Tortricidae; genus Aethes; species Aethes cnicana. The sequence continues at coordinate 4,634,963 of OZ020292.1, forward strand.
GAACAAAGCCATTCAACAAGTGAATGCGATATAATTAAAAAGGCCGGGCCAAACACGATCAATCTCGGCTATCTCCCCACATAAAGTCAAAATAATAGATGGCCACTCTAATGTCGCTTTTTTCCTCGGCCGACGTACACGACGGAATTGACAGGTCATCAGAGACGGCGCAGGCGCGCGGTGACGGTGCTCTTTCTCGGCACCGCAGCAAAACAAAACAAGTAGGCGATTCGACGGCCGAATGTAATCCTTAATCAGTAGCAATGAAAGGCGATAAATCCATGAAATGAACACGCGTATAAGACCGTTGTTGTGCGCCAAGCGCCTGCCGTTCGGTTCTTTTTTCAAAAGATAATCTTCGGCGGCCGAGGCGTGAAGGCCGAGCGCCACACAACATGGCGTCGACAGGTTTCTTCCCGTTTTTTTACCTCTTTGTTCCTTTCCATTATTGTCTATACATGTTTCGTTCCCGCCGTTCGATTTTTGAATAATGTACTTTTTCATTTTTTATCGCTGTTATTAATATTATCGCGTTTTTATTGTTCTTTATTTACATACACGCTTGAAAGAGGCCGCACCAAAACAAGGTTTGGTCTTTGCGGTGATGATGAGGCAGTTCGCGAGGCGTTCACCCTGATTCTTTGAAACACGATTAAAGAACAGACCTCTTCAGGGGATAGCAACATTCCTTAGTCGCGAAGAATTGGAAATTCGCAGAAAATTATGATTTAGTGGCGGCAGTAAAAATTTGAAAACTATAAAACCGCGGAGGTCCGGTTCGGTAGCTTGAGAATATTTTACGGGTTTGACTTCACCTTGACTAGTGGTTATAATTATTTAGCTCCATTACCTTATTCAGGGTTTGCATAAAGGAAAATACGGTAACATTGACTTTTATATCTTCTAGAAATGGAGAAACCGGCAGTTGACTTTTGCAATGAAATGCTTCGATTAACGAGAGCGAATTCCGCGCTTCTAAAAATTACCTGCTCCGGTAACTCCTGTCTCGAATTACTGAATGCCGTAAAACTGGAGAAAATTTTCACATTTCACTGTCTAAATAAACGTAACTCTTTGCATTGTATTTTTGAGTCTAAAATTGATTGTTAGCTTCAATGGCTTAAGACGTTTGTGTTTTACATGAACTAATTAAGTCTGAAGAGTTGTGTTTGGAGATTTTTTGATGTGAAGTTAGGGTAGTAGGGTCGAGGTTTGATTGAGAGGTTGTTAGGAAGCCGAGTGAAATGAGGCGTCGCGGGTTTGATTCCCGATTCAGGCTATTAAAGTGTTAAGGTTAGCTTGAATAACGCCACGGACGGGTTGTGAGCATATGTTTTGTATGAATGGGCTGGTTTTGGCCGAACAGCCGCCGATTGAGTGTCGGATGTCGTCCGTGCGCTTTACGATTGTTGTGATTCTGAGAATGATTATTTATTGTGCATTCATAACTGGAGGTCCTTTATTTGGCAGGTTGCATTCGGAATGGCTCGAGTTTATTGCCACTGTCAAATAGTCCAGTGACTTTTGCTGGTACTTTACTGAACCCTTTTAAACTTTAAATTGAAAGTAACATGAAACTCGAAGAAAATAATTATAGTAATAAATATCATAAGCATTATTTTAATAGTGGCTTTCATGGAACGTTTACTGTTAGGTAAAGGAATCATACCTAATACTTCTTTATAAATATCATAATGCATAATTGTGCTTGCCAATAGGTAGGTAGGTATAAATAATATGTATACGATTAGATACCTATAGGTAACTACGACTAGACTATGAAAACTGCTATGCATTTTCATTCAACAGCAGATATTATTACCACCACCACAACAGCCTATTTACGGTCCACTGCTGGGCACAGGCCACCTCTCATCACGAGGGGGTTTGGGTGATAGTCCCCACGCGGGCCCAGTGCTTGGGGACTTCAAGCATATCCTTGAATTACTTTGCAGATGCATGCAGGTTTCCTCGCGATGTATTCCTTCACCGCAAAGCTCAGTGGTAAATTCAAATTGAATTTAACACATAAATAATTCCAGAGGAGCGAGCCGGATTCGAACCCCCGACCCTCTACATGAGAGGCGGTAGGTCAAACTACTAGCCTACCACGGCTTAATTATAAACTTTCTATTGTTACTATTGCTTGTACCTACAGTTGATTTGCCCAAAAAACCTTGTTGTTGTTTAAGTCATGGGAACTTGGAGATTTTGAAGTCACCTCAAAAAACCAGACATCAATTAACCAAAGATCATTACACACGAAACCTTCTAGTATCGATAAATAATCCCAGCATTGGTCCTTTAACACTGGGGACGCAGGGGGCCCAATTATAGAAGCCCCCCTGCCAGGTTGTGCCTTTGCGCACACCGGCCTGGGGCCAGACTGACTCACGGCAGAATCCTACAACACCTTAAACCGACTTAAATCTACATGCACCTTGGACTTTATCTTCAGCTTTATAGCAGTAAGACTACGGACTAAAACAGCTTATAAAATAATCACCGCTTACAACGTTCTGTGTTCGATGTACAAAATTAATCAGACGCAGGATTAATGAACATTTTTTTTTCTGGAGGTGATTTTGGGCCGTAAATCTATTTTAGGTGAAAACATAAATCCTAATCCACGTGAAGGTTCTAATGAGCCTGATTGGTTGTCTAGAGGGTTTTCTACAGGATATTTTATATTTATTTGAACACTGATTTAAGCACGTGGATCGTAATGACGTAATACCTAGTGACTATTATTACGCTATGATGTTTTTAAGTGTTGCTTGTCAAGACGATATTCTTCATAAATCTAACCGTAGATTTAGAGCACTCGTACTTGTGAGGGCTTTATCCCGAAAGTTGGCAACGTCGCATATAGCTGTCAAATGTTTCGCTATTTTTATTAAATTCTCAATATTACTGAATTAAAAAAGAAGTTATCATTCTAGGGTTAATGACGCGTCTCGTTTAATATTTGTTATTTAGGCATTCAAATTATAAGATTACATTAAAATGCATGAAAAATGCGATGGAAAGTTTCCAAAAGATAGTACTTCCATAATCCTAAAAAATTCATGTTCTTAGGATAATTGTTGCAATCCATACTTCATGTTTTGTTCAACCATAGAGTGACAATTCATATTTTCATTCAGTAATATTCATAAATTAATGAAAACAACGAAATTTTTGACAGCTATTTGCAACGTTGCCAGCTTTGGGAGTAAACCCTAACTATTACTAAAACTAACTATAACTAAAATTATATTAGGCCGTAACTTTCAATGTCATGCATGTTTTATTGACTGGAGTGAAAAGCAATTACAGCATCCCTCATGGTACAGTCGAGTTCGCCAATATATACACACTTTTGCACCTTACCACGTTGTAATAAGGTCCAAATGTGTACCTACACATTAATGAACTCGACTGTACACACGGTGAAATTTGTATGAAAACTTACTTACCAACATTTTTTTTGTGTCACATACAATACCGATACCATGACAAACGCATGCTCTGCATATCGTACTACCACTTTGCCAATTTGAATACTATGCTACCTAGTACCTACTAGTAGAGATCTTCTACTATCTAAAGTCCCGCGCCTTCACATTTCAAAACGCTTCAATGTATTTATTATTATTTAAAAAGCACCACCAACACTCTCAACGCAAAGTTGATGGCTGTCTCAGCACGCACACATGTGTTGAGTGTTGGTGATGCTTTTTAAATACATTGAAGCGTTTTGAATTTGGAGGGGCGGGACTTTAGTAAAAGTATAAAGTTATAACGTCGCTTACAATCCATTGCATAAAAAGAGTTGAACATATGCCAAATCCAAACAAATCGAGCCTCAGGCTGTACCCGCTTCACTCCCAATTCCCGACGCAAGTACATCCAGAGGCGCTTCGATGGGAGGGGAAGCAGGGGAAATAATATTTCCTTATCTGCCCCAACAAGGTTCCCCCTTGGGCCTGAGAGGGGTCGAAAGGTTATGCGATGACAGTTTCAGAACTCTAAGGAAAGAGTTTTCGGTAAGGGATACGATTTTTGGATTGTTTTTCTTAATTCTATGTTTGTATGTCAGCGTTGTGTTTTTTGTCCCCTTTTACTTTTTTAATAATCTAATGCAGCATATATAAAAAACAGCATGTAGTGTCCATCGCGGGGTCGTACAGGTAACGCAGCTATAGGTTATTTAGTGACTATTTATGATGTTCCGTCCAGGCCGCCCGTTGAATGTATTGTGTTCTCTCTCCGTTCTAGCAGAAAATACTACTAGTATTATTATCTATTTTATCAATTTTGGTCAGAATTCGAGTCAGTATACTTCTGGAGCCGAGCCCTGAAAGTTCAACACACGCGCACCGCCTGAGCGCCCTTCAATTTCACGCCATTTACCTACAAACAATACACGCCGAAGAAAATTTATATTTTGAAAAAAGAACCGCCTTCGCGCCATGCTTACACTGAGCCGAGGGAAACTCCGGTGTTGCCATTGTAAAAACAATAAATCTTATCGTTGAAACCGTAATGAGGTATGCAAACCAGGTATCGCGAGCATGTAATTTATATCTATAAAAAGAGATGCAAAGTTATTAGTGCGCACCATACTAAGCTAATGTTTATGCGCACGTCGGCGACTGGATTAAAAATTATTTTATGATTGTAATCATAAAGTCCCATACGACCTCCGCTCGACTAATAATTACCCACTAATAAACCATCCAAAAAGTCGAATCGTCCAAATTACGCTAAACGCCGAACTTAACCCTCAAAACGTCGCCGCCAATTACAGTTAATAAATAATAATTTCAATAATAAGCGTGTACAAAAAGCTGTTGAGGTCACCAGTTAATGTGGAGCTCCCTGGTACACCTTTTGGTATGTAAAGTGTTTTAGATTGATGGGAGATGATGGGTCAGCGCAGTCCGGCGGTTGCGGCACGTCCCGCGACCGGCGCAATCGCAGCACTAGCGATTATAACGATTACTGTCGATAACTTGCATCGACACCGGCTATTTGGTTAGCCGGTCGATTATCGATAATTTGCCCTCGGGGTGCGCTCCCGACGCTGTAAATCGTCGGCCGATTAGTTTTTTCGATGTTTTTATTTGGCCGCTCTAAGTAGAGGTCGGTGAAAATACCGTTCACCTGACAGCTATCTCTATTCTGTCACGCCCGAAGACTGCGCTCCCACTTCACTGTCCCATAATAGACAAAGTACCTAATCTCTCTTCAAAAACTCCAGTTAACTATTGCACTAGATTGGCAGGTTTTATTTTATATTGCTAAGCCAGAAATACCTCTGTTTAATTTAATTAAGGGATGAATTTACACGTATAATTTTATTTTCATGACTTTTATATCATATTTTAGTATTAAAAAAATATATCCGTTTAATTATAGATTAAACGCTGATTCTAAATAATTTACTCGTATTTTTATTTTATTACAACAACTTCTGTAGGTTTTTATATAAAGAAGAAATAACAGCAAAGTTAATTTCGTCTGAGACCAAAATATAAAACTGTTAACTGCTGGAAGTTTAATAACATTTTCATGGCATTTTCGTACTGGGCGTCTGAAATCCGCAAGAATCGCATCTCGTCATGTTTTTAGTGGCTATAATTCTATTCCACGAGTTCATATAAACTAGAAACTCGGGTCTCGCGAGCTTTCAAAAACGCTACATTAAATCGTCATAAAACTCAAACATAAACGTTTACTGCAGCGGGTTTACGAGCATGCTACCTACCTATCGATCGCTTTAACGATAAATAAAAAATAATGGACAGGCGCAGGACGGATCGCGGGCGAGGCGTTAGATAGGTAATTAAGGAAAAGTGGGTAGAGCACCGCCAACTATTCGCTGAGTGATGATTTCTCCGCGAGAATGCTGCTACCGTCAAACAGTAGTTAAGTCGTTCGAATGCTGAGTAGCAATCAATTTGAAAACATTTTCCGACAGCATTTCGACCAAAAGGTTTTCATCATTGACCAATAATAAGTAATAACATATGGACGAACAGTGCCTAACAGAATATGACAAAATATATGGAGCAAACTGACATTAGAAAATACGTTCCAATATGCTAATAACGCCTCTTTATAACGAAAGCCAGACGGGTGCCCGAGCTGTTCGGGCACCCGTTTTGACGGGGCCATTTTTCGCCGGCTAATTGTGAATCCTTACTTATAATTGATCAATGGTTTTCATGAATATAATCGAGACCGGCAACACAACGGTGACGCCTCTTTTCTTACAGTCTATAGGCGATAGAAACCACTTTTCATCAGGTGGGCCGTCATGTCTGTTTGTCAGTCTGATACCATAAAAAATCATACAAAGTTTAACTAGGATTCCAACTCAAAGTTGTCATTGTTGTCATTATCGAACCCAAATCTAGACATCGAATCCCACAGACGAAGAGCATATCGGTACTAAATCACACGTCTCTAGACCTCTAGACCTCGTAAATGACAAGGGATATATCCAAGGGATTTGAAAATAGGACGCTCCGTATAAACTCGATCGGGCCGTCGGATGCAGGCTCGCGAAAATGGCCGCCTCCCCCCTCCACCCGGGGGACGGCGAAATGGGATTCTATCGGTCTCCTCCATTCCACGCTGTTCGTCTCTCCGTGACTATATATACCTACACCACATCTGTATTTCTACCTTCGCTCTTGTTACCAAACAGCAAGTGTTACCTTACAACGAGATCTTTCTCTAACTCAAGGTTTTACGATTTGTTTACGTCTGAAAATTCAAAAATTCACTTTCTTTGCCACGACGTTTATGGTAATTGAAAATATTACTTTCTATCTATACACTTATCTTGCGTTATGATTTAAACGTACCATTTTACTAGATAATATCAGACTAATTTGAAATAATTAGTAGGTTAACGCACAACGGTTTATCCCGAAACCGAAACCGTTTGGAAACGCTTAAAAAACATTCGAATTGTCTATGATTGCTTCTGGCCGGCTGGAGCGCGCCAAAGCGTAGCCATTTAAAACAACAACATTTCCGGGGTTGCCAGTATCGGTTCCTGCACAAACACGCGGGATATTTGCGAGGGTGCAACCCTATTCAGGGATCAGGCAAACGTAAGCAGTTATGTTATTAATATTGCATTAATGCTGATCTGTTATTTTTTATTCTCGTCCGCGCCGTAGGAAATGTTTGACGTCAGTCGACGTATAAGCGATGGTTTTTTAGTTGGCCTGAGAATGTGAATGAAATGCAATGGCAATTGAGACTGAGATACAATGTATACCTTCATGTTCAATTGTACGGGTGAAATATACCTACGATTGCACAAAGCAATAGATAATTTCCTTACCTGTCTTGTAAGTCATGAAAAAGTGTCACGAACATGCATTGGTAATTGGTACCTTTACGATTAAAAATACATTTATTTTTGACGAAAAGAAAAACATTGTCTAACGTCCAAATCAGAACATGCATTCAGAAGTCATCGAGAAATTATTTGGTAACCCTAAAAACAGTCCTTTTTCTAGTTTTTAAGAGTCTCTCAGTTCTCGGTTTAAAAATATCCTATTCTATATCCTACCAACCCCAACCTTCCGCTGCAGCGGTCCCATCGATCCTGCTTCTGCGCGTGATTGATAAGCGCTATCGGCCGCCGCACGCCGCCGAGATTACTGGTGGAAGTAATAGATTCAAGCCCTCGACTACCCTCGACAGAGGGGAGGGTAACACGGATACAGGAATGAGTTGTGAATATGGAACTGGTGGTGTTGAGATGGTTCTAACCTAATTCATGTTTTTTGTTTTAGAGTTGATTGTACACGGCGATTTCTACAAAAAAAATATATTGAAAAGGTTGAATTAAGTACGTTCTGTAGTTAAAGCGTGAAAATCCCTCAATACAGTATATAAGTAACTGCGCAACTCCATTTTTAAAAGGATAAGATTCAATAAATTTGGTAGTTTTTACGTTTGTAATGTAAAAAAATGCGACACGGAAAGTTCTAAACTTGAGGAAGGTTAAAAACATTTAACTGACACAGAATTCGACACGTCGACAACAAATACAACAAAATAAAAATTGTTATTGCAGTTTCGATTATCCCCTCGCAAAACATAAACTCATAGACATTTCCAAACATGGCAATGTAATCCCATATCAAAATCCGTTTTCCATAGACTATATCAATAATCCCATGAACTTCTAATCCCTGGTACGGGGCTTTGCTCGGTTAGTGGAAGTCTGTTCGCTGTATATCTGTATCATTGCGCTTACTGAGCTGTGGGGGATGGGCAGAGATAACACTCCCCTTCAGTAGGATATTGTGAGCGAACTTATACGCTTTTTTGAAAATATAATTTGAATCCAAGCTATTTAAAAAAGGAACCCCAATATTTCGGGGTTCCTTTTTTAAATAGCTTGGATCTATCCCAAATGAATTACCATATTTGTGTCGTTTAATAGGAAATCGGCATAGTTTAATCAATAAATATTTATAAAATTTTTGTCGGTATTTGTAAGAAAAATAATCCGTTTTTAAATAAAACATTGAATTAAGTAGGTATGTGACATTGTTTTCAACTTCATATGTTTGTAGATAAGTACATTTTCATACAAAAATTCATGATGTAGAGCTGTTAATTTGTCTATATGTTGACTTATCTGAATCTAAATATATAAAACTCAAAGGTGACTGAGTGATCTATCAACGCACAGCCCAAACCACTGGACGGATCGGGCAGAAATTTGGCATGCAGGTAGATGTTATAACGTAGGCATACGCTAAGAAAGGATTTTGCGAAATTCCCACGGGAACGGGAAAAAACGGGATTTTTCATTTTAATATTTCTGCGCATACGAAGTTGCGGGGAAAAGCTAGTTCATTATATAAATTTAGAATACCTTAATATATATATAATTTTGAAATAAATTTCAAAAAAGGTACCCGAAAAATGTTTATCTCCTAGAACTCGCAGTCCATTGAGCGTTATTCCGCAAGTTTATTTGCCAGCATTATTCCACTCTAACAATGTCTAAACACAATTACGTAGAGCAAACACTGCGACGCCTCGGGCGGGCACATGTTGCGGCACATGAGCGCAAACACTGGCAACCCCATCGCTTGGCCAGTTTATTCTTTTAGACTTTCGAAGTGTTTGCAATTTTAAAATTTGAATTTCATTTTAATCCTCATACGACTTGGAGAAACTCTATCGCTTTGCTGTAGCAAAATGCATATTTAAGGAAAATTTTCTCGTTTATTGTTCACACTTATTTACGGCTAGCATTAACATGCTGAGTCTATGGTAACGGTACAGTCTTGCCAACATCCAAAAATAAAGGGCCGTAATGTGTCTGGTTTACTGGCACGTTTTCAGCCGTGACAAAATACCTCGTACTAGTCTAGCGCCACTTAATTTATTTCGGACTGAGGGGAATTAGCTCCCTCTAGAACTGGGTAAATGAAGACATCATTAAACTAACTTTAAATACTAGGCTAGGTTAGGTGCGAATAAAAAAAGTTGGCTACCACTTTTGAAAATTATCATCGTCACTCTTTTATTTTTAATGTCGCGTTCCTATATCCACAAAACGCCGCCATTTACAGATTCTCTATGGAGCAAATGTCAAGTTTTAATAGGGTTTTAATAGGAACCGGGCCTAAGGAGTTCAAATTATTTACCTGTACACCGGCGTCATTGAATAATAACTTAAGTTCTTCTGTTATTTTGACCATATTCTTTAATTTATATAAATAGGTACCTGTGTAACTAAAAATGTCATTTCAGTTTTATGTGACAACCAGCTTAAAGTCTCTTCACCAACTGTGACATTAAACACAGTAGCATATATGTTTAATATATTCATGTTATGTACATAGTAATTAGCAATCGAAAACCAGAAATACCGGAATGAAAACCAGTCTGGCTTAATCCGCCGTTGTTCAAAGAGGGCCCTTGCGTTTCTTTCTACATATATTTAAAAAACGCGTCTGACCTTATTCAAACTTTATACGTAACAAGGGATTGATACCCCCAAATCAAAATATTTGTACAGTCGCTATGTATTCAATGCACTGCAGGTCACGATTCTTGCTTGTCTACAATCCGTCACTTTTTTTCTAACTCACGTCAAGGTGTTGCCATCGACAAAACACTTCATAAAAAAGTAAAAAAAAAAAGATGTCTGCAGCACTACCGCGTGGAGACGTGGCTAATGTGTAATGCGGTTGGCTTTTTGTCCAACGCCTTGGTTTTTTTTCGGTTCTTTTTTCACTTGGCTTCGGTTACGGTTCGTATTGATCGAAAAATCCGATTTCGAAATGGGTGCTACGAGAGTTTTATTGTTGCCGCGATACGTTCTTAAACAATAAAAAACGCATTTTAAACTGAGAATGCAATTCTCACATGTCACGTTCGAAAATTGAAGGGGACGTGGTCGTGTTTTAGAAATGTAATTATTCGACAGCGATTGGGTCCGAATCGAGACGAGGACAATAAAAGACCTCATTTATTTTTTTACAAAGTACCTATACCAGTTGATTGCCAAACGTGATCGCGTATGCCGATGCCTGATAGGTTACGTAAATAACGTTTCCTATCCAATCGGCAAACAAGAAACGGTTTCATTTCAAAATGTGTTGTGTCAATTGATAGAATCCTATTGCAAATTTGTAATGGGATAAGCGCAAATAGAAATGTACTCTTGGATCCATTGCCGCTTGGAACCAACAGATTGTTGCCTACTCAGGTTAGAATTTGGAATGTAAATAGATATTTAATTGAATAAACTAGGTGACCTTTCGTTTAGGTACCTGTCGTAACATAGCTGTTTCATTAAAATTATCTCTTGCCACTTGAAGATTTTTCCGAATTTTCACGAACTTTTTAGCTTTAGAACGCAACCGACTGTAGGTACCTTGAAACCTTATTGATTGCATATACTCACACGTTTTTTTTTTTTAATACAACACTTTCCTATAATACTAGCTTTTTCAAAGTGATGACGATATACCTAATTAGTAAAAGGAGTCAATCAATTATTTTTGCTGTTATTCTGTCCCGTTGTTCAGGGGACAAAATGAGAGAGTTTCTTGGAAAAACTGTAGGACATAGACGTCTAAGATGCTTATAAAATGTCCCATTAGGGGCTTTCCTAAGGCAATCCCTCCTTCCTGCCTTAGGGCAATCCCTTGATTGAAAATGACAAAGGAACCCCACCCCACATTAGATGGATTTAAACCCACAAGATCGCAGTTTTAAAAAGTCACCTAGGGTACCGTAACCATGGAAAAGAGTGACATGAAAAGGTCCAAAGAAATCTATGACTAACACTTACAATGCTGCGTGGTCGGCGTCTTTCCCGCTAGGTAGTCCTCCTTGCATATGAACTTGTTGTCGTCCAGGACATACAGCTCCTCGCCCGTCGACAGCTGCTTGCGGCAGACGAGGCACGTGAAGCAGTTGAGGTGGAACACCTTCTCTCGAGCTTTGCGGACCAGGTCTGAGGGCGAGATGCCGTGCCCGCAGCCGCTGCACTTGGTCCCGTACCGCCTGGGGCAAAGGAAGATGATTTATAAGACAAGTTAGCGAGTAGTAATAGCTTAGCAAATAAGAATATAAAAAATAAGGTCGCCACTTTCACGTAATTTATTTATTTACTTGAATATGGTTTACGGGAGAGAAAAATCGATCTAGCCTAGTTTCACATCTGGGAAACTCATTCGAGCTATTTTCACCCGAGCACAGCTGTGTTTCAAGAGTGTTATTGAGTCAAAATATAAGTAAATTATAAAGTGGTTTAAGATCGAAAATATTTGAACTAGAAAATGAAAAACAAAAGAAAGGAGATAGAAGAACCAGAGTGTGAATATGTTAAGGTACGTCGATGACATCCTTGAAGACTTATCACGACATTAAAAATATCACTTAGTCAAAATAACGTCTCTTCCTTTGTATTAACGAATAGGTACTAAATAATGTACCGTACCCTTCCCACTAAATGAAAATGTAATATTGTAAACATCTAAAGCTTACTAAACTAAAATTCTATATTTCACACGCTATATATGTTATATGAAGTTTCAGCAGACATTTATTCCACCGAGAGGACCATCTAAACAGCAACCTTCTAGAATTGTCGAAATGTAATAATTCCTACCTATCAGCTTTCATACAATTTTATATCACATCGCTGTAGCGATTAGGGTCTTTATTGAATTCTCGGTTTTGAAACTTTAACTTTATAAAATCGATATTCTGATTAAACCTGCTACCATAATACTCACAGTTTGTGAGCAATCAGCATACGAAGTACACTAAATACCGAAAGTTGGATATGTAAATGGTTGTTATTAGTCGAGAATGATCGTTGGCTTATACTTACTTATGGAAATGCGGACTATCGGATTAATTGTTGAAAGGTCGACGGTAGATCGAACGTCGGTCGATCATTTTGACGGTACCTAACAAAACCGGAGTGCGGACTACTCAATTTCTATACAAACTTAGTTTTTTTTTTGTTTCTAATATGGTCCATATGGACGCCGTCTTGTGAATAGATTTCAATGAAAATTTTCATACTTTCACACGTTAGCTGCTTTTAGTATGTTGTTTAAGGCACTTTAACCTACAAATACTTGTACTAAAATGTTTGTCGCTAATGTATTTTTACGCTAATAAGTGTCTTAATTCTGGGATTGTTTGTGATATATTTTTATGATATTGTGATATTATCTTCGTTTAGGCATGGGAATATCGAGAACCGATGGCTTTGTGGTTTACGCGTATCGACAAAATACACTACGAACGCGAATTTAGCGCCAATGTTTTTTATTATTTTATCATCACATTGAATTATTACCAGCTCCATTTGCATAAACGATGGAGGCCGTATGAATAAAACATACACTCACGGGGCTGGCAACCCGCCATGTTATGCTGGCATGTCGCCGTATGCCGCCAATTTTTGAAATTCGAAGAACTTTTTCGAATTGCACTGCTGGCTGGTTCTTCAATTGGGTAAAAAAAAACATTACTTATGTCTTTGGACTGAACTTGTTCTGTTAACTTTTTAATTTTTTAATGGCATCTCGTGTCTGGCTGAATATATAGTTTATGCGCTGAGCGCAGTCAAGTTTGCAATAGCCACAGGGCAGAGTCTTTCGGTCTTTGATAGGTAATTATTTTAAGAGACTGCAAGCAAAGAATAAATCGTGACGGCTGCCTGGAAGATAATAAATTATCGATGCAGGTTGTTTGTGTCCTGTGCATGTCTTGAGGTCGTAATCTGCATGGTCTTCGCACCAAAACAGAACATGTCAATGCTAAAGGCATAAAAGTTGACTTATAGCTTGAAATACGATTGAGACAAACTTAACATAGGTAAGAAGTATGCAACTCGGATTATAAATAATGTCTTTCTTCACTTACATATGTTAAGAAATCGTGCGCATATTGTGTATTACATTACATCAGGCTGTGAGTTATAATTTTTATACTAAATGGTATCAAAACACTTTCTTTTATTAAAAATAGTGCACCAATATTTTTTGTTGACGCCAAAAAGGTTAGTTTAATAGTAATCCAATTACATCAAAATAAAAACAAGCAACAATCATTTCTAAAGCATCTAATAGCAGCACAGGGTGTCAAAACACCGGAAATGACGTCACTTATGTCGGCAGCCGAAATGTCACCGAATGAACTCATCAATTCCCGAAAAACATACGAAATTAAACCATCAAGCCGGCGGAAGTCGTAAGTGAACCTTTATCCGCTGTTACCTGACCTACAGTGGAATTACAGCTTTTTTTGTAGTCTTTTGGCGCCAAACCCTACGATTTTACAATTTCAAACAATTTGGTGGGCCATTTGTCGAAGGGTGGTCGATTTGGTAGTTTACCAACGATTTTGGAAAATGTTCTCACTTTTAGAAAGGCCTTCTCCGACCGAGAATTCTCTCTAAGTCTCTCCTACCTGGGAACATCCATACTGATATTATGAAATCCATACTAATATTATATAAATGTGAAAGTGTGTTTGTTTGTTTGTTTGTCCTTCCTCCACGTCGCAACGAGTGGACCGATTTGTATTAAATATAGTATGGAGATAGTTTGAGATCCGGGCTATAACATAGGATACTTTTTATCCCGATATTTCCACGGGAACGGGTTTTCCACGGGTCAAACCAAGTATCATCGGGTACGCAAATTCTAAGTCTACGCGGGACGAAGTTTGCGGGCATCGGCTAGTACTAAAATAACTCTGTCTGTCTGTCTGTCAGCCTGTCTGTTATCTGTTCATGCTAAGCCGCTGGGCGGATTTAGTTGAAATTTGGTATGGAGATAGTTGCAGTCCCGGGGAAGGACATAGGATAAGGTACTTATTTTCATCGAAGAAAAATGCATAGATCCCGGAGAAACGCGGTAGCCGAATACCACGCGAGCGAAGTCGGCAGAAGATAGTTATTAAGTATGTATATTTGTATGGAGGGTTGAAGTAAGACACATTCCACACTCCATATATATTTGTCTAGGGTCAGTCTCTCACTGATGACTTATGGTTCCGAGACGTGGGCGCTTACCATGGGCCTCATAAGAAGACTCAAAGTCAATAAGAGGACAATGGAGAGGACTATGCCCGGGGTTTCTCTGCGTTGATAGAATCAGAAATGAGGATACGTATCCGTCACCGATATAGCCCGAAGAATTGCGAACCAACCATAGGTGGAAGTGGGCGGGGCATATTGCTCGCAAAACTGAAGGCCGATGGCGCCAGAAAGTTCTCGAGTGGCGTCCGCGTACCGGGAGACTAGCTGTCGGTAGGCCTCCAACAAGACGGAGTGACGACCTTGTACTCGTAAAGTTCGCGGGAACGCGGTGGATGCAAGTGCCACAGGACTGATCTGAGTGACGCGCCTTGGGGAAGGGCTATGTCCAGCAGTGGACGTCTTTCAGCTGAAAATGTCAGACTTTATTATTTGGATGATGAGTCTCTCACTTGGTCGAGGTTACACACCTGAAGAAGTCGTTCCGGCAGAACAGCTTGTTGCCGTGCGAGTAGCACTAGCCGGCAAGCTCCAGCACTTGGTCTATGTATTAGTCCATCCTGTGGATCCGTCAGTCGGTCGCGGCTACGCACCTGAAGAAGTCGTTCCGACAGAACAGCTTGTTGTCGCGCGAGTAGCACTTGTCGGCGAGCGGCGCGCGGCAGTCGGCGCAGCGCACGCACGCCGCGTGCCACGCGCGCTCAAGCACGTGCAGAAGGAACTTGTCCAGGATCGGCTTCTCGCAGCCGGCGCACGCCATCGCGCCGCCTGCCTCGCCTCGTCCTGGAAAGAGACGAAAATCAGTATTTTGAGCTGCACTGCTTTAGCCAGCCAACTTAAGGTGCGTAGTAAGCTGAAAACCCCAATTTGGGCACGTTTAAAGATATAAAACTAAAAATTAGGCCGAAATATAGGTCTCGAAAAAATACATTTGAGAATTGATATATATGCTCTTCAAAAGTTGCGGTGGGTACGTATACAAGCATTGTCCGCGCACGTACCCACCGCAACTTTTATGACGGAAATGGTAGTTATTTACGGTTTTTGACCGAAGTAATCATTATTTTACAATATCCACAGCTCAGATTATGAAAAACTGGATAAAGTTTAATTTTCTGGACAGCCCGTGTAAAATCATAGTCTAGATATTGAGCAGTAGCGATTGAAAAGGTTGAAAATGCCTTACTTGATTATTTTTTTTGCAAGGACGACCTGGACGTATCGCAATTTCCGCAGCTCAGATTAAAGAGAACATATCAATTCTTCATATATATTTTTTCTAGATCTATATCTTGGGCCAATTTTTAGTTTTAGGCCTTTAACCACGCGCCTTTACGTAAGTAAGTTAAATTTAACGTGAGCTCTCATTTTTTTCATGGCTAAAATCTCGCATTTTTAACGGAAGTTTACTTATGATTGAAACCCAGGCTAGGTTCGTTTTAAGAATTAGGCAAGTTATTAAGTAAGTACCTATGTGTCGAAAATACTGAATTAGCTTTACAAATAATTGATTACAATTGGACGCAGTTCTGCAAACCAGATCCAACCCACACACCTGTCAAAATTGAGTTAAATATGCAGATAGGTTTTAAAATGCACCTTACATCTTCCCTATAAAAATCAAAATGATCTGACCATTTTAACCTATCAAAACAATATGTTGACAAAGTTACCATTCCACAAAACAGCAAATCCATATTTTGTAAACAAGATTCATTTCACATGGTACCTCATAGACGTATAATTTTATAACTCTATAAGAGACCAAGCGCGGTTGGATCCCGTTTGCAAAATAAAGATTTCACAGTTATATGAAACCATGTATCTTGAATCTTGTTTGCATATTAAAAATAGCCTAATTTTTTCAATTTTATGAGGGTTCATGTGACTTGGTTCCATATTGAAAATATTTTAACACAGGGAAGTATTTTTACGTAATCTTTTTCACTAAATAGAGTTGTGGATTATGACATAACAGAGTTGTGGATTTATGATATTCTTTCGCGAAAAGTATTAATTACATTTACGGTAAATAAAAGGGATTGATCTTTTCAATAAAAAAGTAAGAATGTTGAATGTGGGTTGAATCCTTGTTGATTTACAGGGTCTTAATACTCTTAATACAAATAAGGGAAACAAACATTTCAACGGTTTTTTTTGGAGAAAAATAGCAAGAATACAAAGGCAACAATAGCAAAAAATGTGGAATGAAAAAAATCCAGCAAAAATAAAGTATTTACTTATTTTGTACAAAAATCAGACCAAAAAAGGAATCCGAAAAAACCTATATATTAATCTGTAAATTATTTTCTAGATTTTTCAGTTTTCATTGTTGAAAATGTCTTCTACTTCAAGGTCTAGTTGTCCTGCAAATCCTTCCAGGTCATCATCCTTCAAGCGTTCTTCTGGAATAAGTTTAGTGTAAAAAAAGGTGGTATGCCTGTGGAATCAGGTGAAAGAGCTTTTAAGTCTTTTAACTTGACCTCGGGAATAGGTTTTCTCATAGGCCAAAGTACTTCCATTATTTCATTTGTGAGAGTAGCCCCCGAACGAACTTTTTTAAATATATCTACGACCACAAACTTTTCGTCGAGGTTGGTCGTCATGTAAGTTTTGAACATAGGTACCTACCTATGTTCAAAATTTGGATTTTAGATTTGGAAGGATACCTATCCGGTTATTTTATCTCTATTTCCTTAATCTGCAGCCTTATTCTCGTCTATAAGTAGTTTCTCCCTGTTAGTTATACTTTCTCTAATTTTATTGATGATATAAAGTAGTTTTTGCTAAAACGGTGAACATTCATCTTAAACTGAAGTCTTCTTGCACGTTTTTATACCTACTTTTTATTTTCAATACAATTAGAGAACAACTAGGAAGAAAACTATAGACGGGAATAAGCTGCCACGGCTGCAGATTAGGGATATAGTTAAAATACAGGATATGTTCAAAATGTACAGGCGAGCAACCTTGACGAAGAGTTGGTGGACGAATATATTTAAAAAAAACGTTCACTTAGGGGCTATTCTCACAAAAAAGAAGTAGAGGTACTTTGACCTGTGGGAATTCTATTCTCGAAGCCAAGTTAAAGGACTTGAAAACTCTCCTTCACCTGATTTCACAGGAATACCACCTTTTTTTACACTGAACTTATTCCAGACCAACGGGCAACGGTTGAAGGATGATGACCTGGAAGGGTTTTCAGGACAACCTGACTTTGAAGTAGAAGACATTTACTAACACGAAAACTGGAAATTATATATAAAAAGTTACAGATTAATTCATACGTTTTGTTCGAATTCTCTTTATGACTAAAGTATTGCAGTTTTCGTCTCTGTTGAAAATTTTGTATGAAATATTAGTATTTGTGCCCTTTTTGATTAAAATTCATTTAAAAAAACCGTGTAAATATAATTTTCCCTTATTTTTTTATTAAATAAACAAAGATCCAACCCACATTCGCATTTTTATTAAAAAGATCCATCCCCATTTATTGGTTCTAAATCAGGTAATAAATGCTTTTTGCAACAGATTAACATAACAATTAATAGAGCTAGCCATCTTCTATAATTGTGCATTCAAACTTTATTAAAAATATTTATAGAAAATTTTGTACACACATTTTTAACAAAAACGGCTTTTTCTCAAAACTGTCATGCTGTGGGTTGGATCTGGTTTGCAGAACTGCGTCCAATTGAAGTATTTTTGACCTAGATTAGTGCACACGGTCTACCTACTGCTTACAATGTGGGTGCTACACAATTTATGTCCTAAACTGGTTGGTATAATTATGAGTGTTCATGTATTTTATGATACTAATTCAATGCATCTATAGGCAGTGTTATGGAAACCGCTTGTCTTTTTATTTGTATCGGTGAAATTTCTGGCACAGAGGCAATTCCATCTTAGGCCTCAGCGTATGCGTATCCGAGAGCTTATGGTTTCTTAATGGGGATCATAGGATTTCGGTGTCCATGGGCCGCAGTGACCACTCACAATCAGGTGGGCTGTGCACTCGTTTGCCTATACCAATAACATGAAAAAAATTACCTACAAAAACACATTCTCTACGTCTACATATTTAATAAAAAAAATTAGCGAATAGGTCATTACTAAAATAATATTAAAATTACGTTAAATCTAACATAGATAAAGTAAATTATCACTATTTTTATATGAAACTTAAATAACTACAGAGTGTTTCAAACATGTGAAGTTTAGCGCGATTGTCTGATTGTGTTTGAACACTTTACTGTTCAGAGCTTTTTCGCAAATTCTACTTATATTATTAAGTAGAATTTGCGAATATAAAACCTTGTTTTACGCCAAACGACTCGCCACATGTCCGTCGAGTCGACTGGCGCTATTGTTGCATAACTTTATGGACATTTTACTGCACATGCTTAAAACTTTACTTAGAACCTACTTTTGAGAGATATTCCAGGCAAGAAATGTGTCTTTGGCTCTTCCGTCTACCGCTTAATGACAGACTAAGACGTAAAGGACGCTTATTATCTATTTAAATAAATAATAAATAGAATCGTAATTTACACTCTTCGTTAAAACTACATACTAGTATTGTTCATTGTTCGGTAAAAACGAATATTTCTTTGGGATCAGTATTTACCATTAACATAAGTAGGTACAAAAAGTTTTCCAGAAGTACAACTGCAATAGTTTGTAATTATTACTTAGTTCGTTCACTGACTTTTCAGTTCGAGGATTTACCTTTATTTAGTATGGACATAGAAGAATTAAGGTAAAAATGACAACCTTCAAACAAATCAGCGTACCTACGTGCGAAATAAGTGTTAAATGCGATAATAGATGTCGCTGCCTAGGTAGCCTGCACACAAATTTGAACTCCATGAGCAACATTCCATGAAAATAGCTCAAATGAGTTTCTAGATGGCGCTGTGCAGACGAAGTATGAAAAGTTGAAGCGCCCTGGCTATTTCCGATGTACCTACGCCGTAATGTAAGGAGATTGACAGTATTATAAGAACATTGTCTCTGGTATAGATAAGTACTTCTTTCATAGCTATTAGTTTCGTAGTAGTTATCTCTGGCTGTATAAGTTTCGACATATAAGTACAGATACTGTTTTATACTTGATGCTGAAAAAACACACGTAACAGTTATTGAAAATTTCTGCGTTCCGGTCTTATCCAGAGGTTCTCAAATAGGGGCCTGAAAATGCGGCGAAATGGTTCCAGTAAGGGATGGTACGGCAGTGTTTGCTTCGCGCTCGACTTGGCGGGGGCACTGCCGTGCCTCCAGATCTACTTTACTGATATTAAATATAAAGAGTGCTGCAGAACTCTTCACTCTCGCCAAGGATCGGGCGAAGTATGCAGAGCTGACTGCCAACCTTCACTAATCGGAGAGGCACCAGAAGAAGAAGAAGATATTATAAAGAGGAACGATATGTTTGTTTGTAAGGGATTACTTAACTTAACAACTACTGAATTAAATTTAAAAATTATTTCACAAGTAGAAATCAGTTATGTTTTTTTTTCAGTGTTTCTCCGATAGGCCTGTACATGTAGAATTGCTGGTGTGTTGCCGCCCTCTCCAGTCAAGTTCACTGCTAGTGGGAAATGTGCTAGAGGCAGCTATTGGTCATACTTATGCGCGATTTGACATTGACAGCTGATGCTAATCTCTCCAATCACCACTTCGAACACAGTTTCCAACGCCAGTGGTGTCCGGTGGTGAGCAAAAATACAGCCCTCATTCTCGGTAAGTAGCTACAGCTTTAAGGGACCAAAGCCATATAAGTTTTAAATCAAGAAATGTCGAGTTAGGTACATACCGATCGCCATACACAAGCCTCAATGGCGGCAGCCGAGCTCAAACATAATAGGTTTCAGTTTAACGATCTATAAACTTAGTGGAATAAAGTTTTATTAGCATTATGCTATTACCGTAACCACCTATATGCACTTGTTTCTGATATGCGCTTATGTAAGTCACCTGCGCCAGTGCCGCTTGAGATATTTAGATATGTAAGTACCTACCTATATATACATTAGATTATGATTGGCATTTCTATACAGCCGTGAGTTAAAATTACGTGCGAAGCAAGTATCAGCGAGATCAATAGTGAAATTTGCGATTTTAAACCAAATATAATTAGACATTATCTAAGGTAGCTATTAAAAGTCGGAAAATCACGGTAGGTTATGATAATGGTGATATTGGACCTGCGTATTAGCTGGGCTGCACCCATCTAATCCATCTGAAGTAATTCAAAGATGTGTGTGAAGTCCTCAATCCGCACTGGGCCCGCGTGGGTTCTATAGCCCAAGCCCTCACGTGATGAGAGGAGGCCTGTGCCCAGCAGTGGGACGCAAATAGGCTGTAGTAGTAGCTGGCCATCTCCTTCGCTCATAAATACCTATTTTTTTGAGTTTCAGGTAAGTTACCAACATACGCTATACCATCTTCAGCAAGGATCAAGATATAAGTATAACGCTTTTTAGGGTTCCGATGTCCACAAGGAACCCTTATAGTTTCGCCATGTACGTCCGTCCGTTCGTCTGTCCGCACTATTGCTCGGAGATGCTTAGTTCTAGAAAGCTGTAATTTGGCATGAATATACATATTAGTTACGCTGACAAAGTGGTACAATAAAATTTTGAAATATTTTTTTTTATAGGGTACCTCCCCTACTCGTAAAGTGGGGATGTAATTTTTTTTCAAAAATTTTTTTGTAGGTTTGTTAAAATCATGTTTTGATTAAGTGATGAGTTTGTGAAATATTAAGCTTTAAAGTGCTATTTTTTGTTAGAGTCACGTGTCCCCCCCCCCCTGCCAGCGAAAGGTGGTATTTGGATGGCTGAAAAAATCACGGTTGTGGCATGTATAACGTAGTTGAAAGGAAAACTATCACAGCTAAGTAGGCTGTAAAAACTTACGAGTTATAGTCGACCAACTTATGAAATGATAAAAAAACCAATGATTTTTCTCATTGTCATACCTACCACAGGCTAGCTAGATGCTAATAAGTCTTAGAAAGGTACTGTGGGCATCGTCAACATCGGAACCCTATACTTTGCGCGTGGCCCGACACGCACTTGGCCGGTTTTTGCTTTAAATATGGTTCAGTATTAATTTACATATTTATAAATCCTTTTCATGTCTTTTACACTGAACCAATAGAAGCAAATGAACTACTTATCTTGGTATTGTTTCAGTAATTGTGATACAGAAAGATAAAAATACCTAACGTATGAAAACACAAGCGCTCCGTTGAATCTCAATAAAAGCTCCCATCATAAACATGTTCACCGATTCTATAACAATCAAACAAAACTTTTACACCTCGCGTCGGCATTTAGATCCTTTCTTCATAAACCGCGTCCTGGCCACAAACACTGACATTTATTGGTTAAATTTATGAAGGTCTCCACGTTTAATATTCCATATTCAAATCGGAGCGTCCGATTGGTCGCGCGCCATTTCAGATGAGCTCGCGATCGCCACGGCATATCGCGGGTAAATTGTGATCTGCCACTTAGTTCGGATGTCGATTCAGTGTCATTTTTGTTTTTAAACAAAATATTGAAACATAAGTAAATAAAGATTTTCACGTTTTCAGACAGCTGAACCGTTTTTCTTCAAACGAACGAACACTCGCTTGATAAACTCACATATCTGAAAAACTAAATCAAAATCAGTTCATATGTTGCGGAGGCTACGAGACAGAAGACACACAGTATACACATGAAACTTATAAAACCCTTCCTTTTTTGCGGCGGGATTTGAAAAAATCGCACTTTGAACCGATCCATATGAAGTGACATTCACAATTTACCGGCTGGTTATGGATACGCGGCGGTGCGTGTGATTTTTAGGTTAAAATTTACCGCTGTCACGCTGTTTAGCCTTTTGACTCGAATAATAATCCGACAGTGCTGTCTCAGTTAGGTCTTAAAGAGATCTTCGAAATTGTTTGCTGACAATAAATATTGAGATACATCGATATATCTTGGTGATCATGTAAATTTTGCTTTGAGGAAAAAAGCTCTCGTGTATTTAAAGA
The DNA here is from genome assembly GCA_963971205.1 of Aethes cnicana. Lineage (NCBI taxonomy): Eukaryota > Metazoa > Arthropoda > Insecta > Lepidoptera > Tortricidae > Aethes > Aethes cnicana. Next base: position 4,657,552 of record OZ020292.1, read on the forward strand.
GCTATGTCCAAAATAGACTGGCTTTATGTATATTAGAGGATGTGTTGGAGTGGTTCATTGAAGCACACTGTATGAGTCAGTTCACATGTAAAATATCATACGGCTTACAGCGTTAGTGAATCATCTTAATAATAATATTTGTGAAAAGAGCAGAATGAAATAAACTGAAACTTAAATACAATTTTAAGTACATTTAATATACCAAAACCGAGGAAATAAAAAATAGATAAGATAATTATTACAGAAGGCATTTAAACTAAAAAAAAAATGTATAACTAAAAACACTGAATCCTTTTACAAGAACTATAAATGAAATTTTGAAAAAATAATCTAGTATCTCGACGTGATTCAATAAGATTTTAGGGGTAAAAAGCCACCACCGACGAATGTTATTCTTATCACAGATTCCTAATTTTTTGACTTAAGCAGGATGATCGCATATTTAAACTGTTCTTCAACGGTTTCCGATACCTGCCGAATTGTACCTACTTATTTTTTAACTTAACCAAAGAGTATACACGAGTTCAGAAACTGGCATGACACAGGTAGACACATATCCCTACTAATATTATAAATGCGAAAGTAACTCTGTCTGTTACCTCATCACGCTTCAACCGCTGGACTGATTGAGATGAAATTTGGCATGGAGATAGTTGGGGTCCCGGGAAAGGACATAGGCTACTTTTTATCCCGGAAAAACGCATACTTCCCGCGTGAACGCGATAACCGGATTCCACGCGGGCGAAGTCGCGGGCAGAAGCTAGTCTACCTATATATCTCGAAATGTTAGTAGGTACCTCATGTAGCAAAAGCTAGCAGATTACAAACTCCTCTTGTGAATGAAGAAATCTGCAGATGGATTTCAAAAACCTACTTAGGTATACCTACTGCTTTCGTTATTAAACCGAAAATAAGAGGAACCTGATTAAACTTCATTATATTAGGTAACCTAAAATCTACAATCATGAAAAAGATCGAATAAGTAGGTAATACCAATGATTACCTTAGTATAAATATTATAGCTAACTTAACGCACTAAGGCAGCCTTCAAGTACCTAGGTATGTAGAACCGTCTCGAAATTGTGATGAAAAATACACCGTTTACCTACTTATACATTGTGACAGTGCCTGCACATAATCTCGCCCCTAGCTATAAAGTACACTATGTCGCACTTCGTGCAAAAACAGTAAAGTTTAACTTAAAAACCAATATATGTTTGTCTTCCAATTACATGGAAACCACTAAAGTTTATAGTCACCGCGGATCCGGGCTGGCTAATGAGATATTACTTATTATCTCGCCGCAACAGGTGTTTTTATACATTGTAGGTGTATCTTAGGAACATTGTATGTGCTCCAGTCATGTAGGTAATTACTCGTACTATCACATGTAATGTAGGTGGTATATATAAGTATAAGCCAAGGAGAAAAGTAGAGATCGAGCAAGCGAGAGAAGATGCAGACTGTGCCTATGAAAATTGTTTTAGGTACAGTATCAGTTCAACTTTACGCAAATGCTGAAAAAAATCTGTTTTCTAAATTTTTTGCGTGTTTATCTACTATATAAAAATAAGTCGGGTTTTCCTCCCTGACGCTATAACTCCAGAACGCACGAACCGATTTCCACGGTTTTGCATTCGTTGGAAAGGTCTCGGGCTCCGTGAGGTTTAAGGCGGTACGAAGTCCGCGGGGTCAGCTAGTCTCCTATATAAAAATAAGTCGGGTTTTCCTCCCTGACGCTATAACTCCAGAACGCACGAACCGATTTCCACGGTTTTGCATTCGTTGGAAAGGTCTCGGTCTCCGTGAGGGTTAAGGCGGTACGAAGTCCGCGGGGTCAGCTAGTCTTCTACTATATAAAAATAAGTCGGGTTTTCCTTCCTGACGCTATAACTCCAGAACGCACGAACCGATTTCCACGGTTTTGCATTCGTTGGAAAGGTCTCGGGCTCCGTGAGGTTTATAAAAAAAACTAAGGCGGTACGAAGTCCGCGGGGTCAGCTAGTCTACTATATAAAAATAAGTCGGGTTTTCCTTCCTGACGCTAATATAACTCCAGAACGCACGAACCGATTTCCACGGTTTTGCATTCGTTGGAAAGGTCTCGGGCTCCGTGAGGTTTATAAAAAAAAACTAAGGCGGTACGAAGTCCGCGGGGTCAGCTAGTTTATTATAATTTCAAGTAGTTTTATGTGGAAAAAGCCGTGGTGGCCTTGTGGTTCGGCCTCTTGTGCAGAGGGTCGGGGGATCGATTCCGGCTCGCACGTCTAAGTTTAGGTACTCATGTGCGAAATTCAATTTGAATTTACCATTGAGCTTTTCGGTGAAGAGAAACATCTGCGAAGTAATTCAAAGATCTGTGTGAAGTCCCCAAACCGCAGTGAGCTCGCGTGGGGACTATAGCCCAAACCCTCTCGTGATGAGAGGGGCATGTGCCTAGCAATGGGACGCAAATAGGCTGTAGTAGTAGTTATGTGGAAATGGAGAGTGGAGGTCACGACCCTCAGTCGTGAAGAGAACGGATATGGGAATATCGAAATAAGTAAATATCCCTATCTATAGTCTTTATGTCCAATAAAAATCTTGAAACGAGTTTCATCATTTTTAAGAAACTCAAATTCTTAGGCGCTTAGACATTTTTTTAAATGTGCGTAGTCGTATTTACATAACGGAGTCCGAAACATATCTACATGCCTGTTTGTTGATTTAAACGTTAGAAGATAAAATATTTAATCTGAAATGTATAAATAGGTCAAATTGATGCAAGGTGTAACAAAACGTGTAGGTAGGACCTAAAAACAATTTAGACTTTCAAAAGTAGTGTTTCCATAAATTCTACCGTACTACAACAATGATAAGATACGATAATCATTTATTGAACCAAAATTGCTTACAAATTTCAGATGTTATAAAAATAAATGGTATCAACAGTTGAAATATAAAAGAATGACGCACCTATTGCCTTTACATTAATCACAAGTACCTATTGCCAAAACTAGATTACACGTAAATACACCCGATATTTTAAAATCCAAACCAGGTAAAGAACACCCAGGAATATGTTCAGTGCAATATTTATAAGAATTATAAGCTATTCATTCAAAACAATCCTTATTAAAGGTAAAGAGTTAAGGGATAGAACAAAGGGGCATTAATAGCCGTTAGGTTCGGGATTTATTTTTTGAGATTAAAGTGACAATATTTTTACAATAGAAACTAAAGGACAGACGTAATCTGGTTTACAATACTGACGGATATTGGATAAGCACTTGTATTTAAACTTGGACTTACGGTTCTTTAGATTAAATATCTATAGACATTCAGTAGGTACCTGGCTACTTTATTCCTATAATATTATTATTGTTTATTAAAGTCCGGGTGGAAGAGACGTTTTCTGATCATTTTTTTCATATGACACTATCGGCCCATCCCGGCTTTGCTCGGATGTACATTTTTTTTCATACAAAAACCCTGGACACAAACTACACCGACACAAAAAGAATTAGCCAAATCGGTCCAGCAGGTTTAGCCAGTCAATTCACGTCAATTTATTTTAAACATAAGAAGAAGAAGTACGGGATCCTAGAATGTTATAATGTTTAAATAACTGTTGTAATATAGCAATACTTTAAGTACGAATCACTGTTCCCTATCACGATATTAGAACCACTGAAACTTAAATGACTAGTTTGTGCGTTTTATTTTCAAAAATATCATCATCATCATCATCATCATCATCATTTCAGCCGATAGACGTCCACTGCTGGGCATAGGCCTCCCCCAAGGCGCGCCACTCAGACCGGTCCTGTGCCACTCGCATCCACCGCGTTCCCGCGACTTTTACAAGGTCGTCACTCCATCTTGTTGGAGGCCTACCGACAGCTCGTCTACCGGTTCGCGGACGTCACTCCAGGACTTTCTTGCCCCATCGGCCATCAGTCCTGCGAGCAATGTGCCCCGCCCACTGCCACTTAAGGTTCGCAATTCTTCGGGCTATGTCGGTGACCCCAGTTCTACTGCGGATATCCTCATTTCTGATTCTATCACGCAGAGAAACCCCGAGCATAGCCCTCTCCATTGCCCTCTGGGTGACCTTGAGCCTTCTTATGAGGCCCATCGTAAGCGCCCACGTCTTGGAACCATAAGTCATCACTGGCAACACACACTGGTCGAAGACTTTCGACTTAAGACACTGCGGTAATTTGGACGAAAAAAAATATATATGAAAGAACAAATTTAGAGTAAAAAGACTGCAGATGTAAGATTTATTTACAAGTATGTATGTAGTTACAGTAATAGGTACATTTTATAGAAAAATAATTATGTTTTTAAGTTTAATGGCCGTTAATCGACCCCAAATTTGAGCCAAAGACAGAATAACCTAACAGAACCTTGGAAACCTCACCTCAGATACATATTTCCATCCATTTATTAGGTCAATTTAATGTTATATTTTCTTCAATTGTAAAATAATTATATCTTGAAATTTCCATAAACTCTTAACTCTAGCTGTTTACTAATACCTACTACTACAGCCTATTTGCGTTCCACTGCTGGGCACAGGCCTCCTCTAATCACGAGAGGGTTTTGGGCTATAGTCTGCTGTTTACTAATAACTCGATTTAAAAAAAAGCCGACTTCAGACAAACTTTTGATATACCCAGATTCACTTACAATATGCTCACTATCAAGACGAATCTAACGATACCTCACAAGCTAAAATCCATCAAGCCGTTTAGGCTACAGAGCGTGCCAAAGAAATATACATACATACATACAAAATCTCTAAAAACATAACCCTCCTTATGGCGCAGTCGGGTGAAAAGTGACGTAATATTTTATCCGACTTTTCAATAATACTTAGCGAGGCCATTGACTCCGACCGCCTAATCAACATTTTTCACTGTGAGTAATGGTTAATATTTATTTTCGTCTATCTATCTATTTCGTCTCCTAGAAACTCGACTTCAATTTGCATACTTGTATGCTAATAATAAATGGCCCTGAGTATTTAATGAATGTTCAAAAAGTTTACTTTATTTTTACAAATATAAAATCTTAACTTCTTAAATATAATACGGTAAGTGATAATTGATTATAACGTTCAGTGCCTGTACATGCGTATTCAAATACTATACAAAATTTAAAAAAAAAACCCGGCACAAAAAAATAACTCTAAAAAGTAACAAATAATATTTTATACCTATTATATTTACTAGCTTCTGCCCGCGACTTCGCCCGCGTGGAATTCGGTTATCGCGCTCCCGCGGGAACTATGCGTTTTTCCGGGATGAAAGATAGCCTATGTCCTTCCCCGGGACCCCAACTATCTCCATGCCAAATTTCATCGCAATCGGTCCAGCGTTTGAAGCGTGAAGACGTAACAGACAGACAGACAGACAGAGTTACTTTCGCATTTATAATATTAATATAGATTAATATAGATTATCGTCACATATATTACGTAAGTTCAAATATTTTTGTTTTCCAAGCGTTGTCGCGTCGGGGGGCCGCCTAAGTGAGAAAAACAGGTGTAGTCAGTTGTGTCCATTTAGCGAATTTTTCGGAGTAAATTCTATTGTTGCAATCTACGACACACAAAAAAATCTAAACGAAAATCGGTTCATCCGTTTGGGAGCTACGATACCACAGACAGATACACATATACACAGACACGTTAAACTAATAACACCCCTCTTTTTATGTCGGGGGTTAAAAATAAACGCAGATAGGTATATTGTATAGCACGACGCAACTTAGAAGGCGCGCGGATTAAGCAATAACCGACTCTGCGTCAACGGCTTAAGTTCTTCGCCGCGCGCCTTCTAAGTTGGGTTATGCTATACTGTAATTTATTTTCTTTTCAATTAGAAATCCACGACGTCTGGAGTGGATAGATCATGTAGGATGTAGGCCGACTTGTACCAACGCCGGTAACCCCGGGTTACTCTCCTCGAGTTAAGTCTAACCCGAAGTCATCGACTTGCTGTAAGTGTGCTTTATGCTATGAATCAGCTTTAACCTTTAATTGGTTTTACTTTTTAATTTATCAACAACTTTACATCATGGTCACTTATTAAATAGTTTATGCATGTGACTATCATTACTATACATTGGTATTTTTTTAAACACCAATTTTATAGTAAGTAGTCAAAGAAAAATACATCATACATGCATAATACTTAATGTAAGACGTTTTAAAAAAAACAGAAGGGCTACGCTAATGCTACGACAGTGCTACGCGTCTACGAAAAAAAATCCTGTCAAACTACTTAACAGTTATGGTTTTTTTTTTTTCATTATGGTTAGAATATAATAACGATTTTTTTTTCTCATGTACCCAACAGTTAATAAGCACCTATAATGCATGTTTACTTCCCTTACCTACCCTTGTTATCAACTTTGGTGTAGCAATTTTATGAATGAATCCTTATCTAATATATAAAATTCTCGTGTCACAGTGTTTGTCACCAAACTCTTCCGAAACGGCTCGACCGATTCTTATGAAATTTGGAGTGTATGTTCAGTTGGTCTGAGAATAGGACGTAAGCTATTCTTCAAACCCAAAAAAATCCAAGGCGGTACGAAGTCCGCGGAGTCAGCAATTTTTTATATGTATCATAATATAATTTATGAATATCATGAACTATTTAAATCAAACCAATCATATCCTGTGGGAATATAATTTCGTCAAGGAAAAGACATCAACGGACGTAGATCTTTCACTATCAGATCGTCCGTCCTAAACAAAGTAATAAAATAATAATAATCGTTATTTTTAAATATAATGAACTTTTGAAAAGTAAAATAAATATTTACTTACATAGATTTAATAGACCAGGTGTGTTATTAACGATACTATACCTATTATGTTGGATAAAACTAGCTAATAGAAAAATATAGTCGATTAGCAAGTAAACTTTTATTTTTCTCGATATTCATCAATGTTTTACAACAATTTTACATTAATTTGATACAAATGATTGCTTTCTATTTATGGACGTATAAAATGTAACATATAATATATGTTTATATGATATTTTAGTGCTTTAAACTTTGTTTAATTTCGTCGTCAAGTTAGGCGTAGCGCGGACCTAAATAGGCCTAACTCGTAACAAGCGAATACTAAATGGTCTTAGTAATATTTATATTTATTCAATTCATTGTTATAATGCACGTGTCTAAATATTGAAGTAGATTTACTCAGTGCGTGATCAATTGAAACGTAAAATTTTCGCGCATTTTTCGCGTAACTTTGTGTTTTGGTGGACTTGACCTATGTCTACGTCAATCATTACCAATACATTACATTTCATACTGGAAACGTTAACAAAAAATATACATACTTCAATTGCCATATCGACCACTCAAAAGTAAAATATACCTAGGATGTTTCTATATGAACCTTTACCAATTTTACCATACCAGGTAACTTAACCTCCATTTTGGCCACAACACTTCCACAACCATAGACAATAGGCACGGGACACTAACTTTTACCAATGTGGTGCTGGTGGAAGGGGGCATGGGCCCCCCGTCCTGCGGCTAGGAAACCCGCCACTTCGGCAACACGGCACGGCACTATCACACACCGCAACACACGCCACGCGACCCGGCGCGAGCGACTCTCAACGCGTACTGCCAGAAAAACTCAACTCCTCGAACCACATCACTAGCTAGAACGAGATGGCAGGTCGGTCCAGAGCAAAGCTAGAGCGAGACGCAAACAGTAGCGTTCAGAAACAGGCGTGGTTCGGACCACCGAACGTATTCAGCCAGTCGCATCGAAGGGGAGGCACCTAGGATTCTGTCATGTTTTGTTTCGTGCGTGCGGTAGTACGATTTCGTTTTGTACACGTGCAGCGTTCGCAGTAAATTTAAATTGGCTCGGTACATTGGGAGCTGAACCATAATTATAGAGCCTGGATTTTCGGTTGCGTCTCTAGGTGTTGGTCTTATTTATTTTTTTATTTAGCGAGGCGTTGTAGACGGCTGCCCGCCTTCGGGTATTTCTTTATTTCGCGGCTTCCGCCCTCTGCGGGGCCCTGATAATTTCAGGCCAGTGTAAATAGTAAATGAAATTTCTATCTTGGTTTGTAACTTTGATATGTTACAGAATGTTTAAATGTAAATGGAATGTAATTTACTTTTCTAATTCTTCTTCTTCGAAGAGGTTTCTTGTAGGTATTATTTATAGTTTTAAAAAAGGAATGTATTTACCTATACTATTTTTTAATTTAAATTATTTTTCAAGTTTTTATAGGTATACTTTTAACTTTTTTGTAACATAATATTTTAGACGAACAAGTACCTAATGCATTAGCGACGCGTTGTGCGTTTTTCCAGGATAAAAAGTAAGTAGCCTATGTTATTCCCAGGATCTCAAACTATCTTCATACCAAATTTCATCCAAATCGCTCCAGTAGTTTCGACGTGAAGGAAGGACGAACAAACAAACAAACACACTTTCACATTTATTAACATTATTTAGTATGATGGATTAAATAACTCAATTTTTGAAAAAAAACTGAAAAATCCCAAAGTTTCACTCTTATCAGAGTGAAAAAATCAAGTCGAATCTAACGAGACCACAAACTAAAATCCATCAAACCGTTTATGATACAGAGCGTGCTAAAGAAATATACATACATACATGCCTACCACTCGAATATAACCCTCCTTCTGGCGCAGTCGAGTAAAACATAATCACCGTGCCTTTACCACAATAGCTTAATAACAGTGCAGACCGAACCCGCCCGAAATACTACCCATAACCGTGACAGCCGAATGGTTTGACCTACCGCCTCTTACGCAGAGGGTCGTGGGTTCGAAGCCGACTCGCACATCTGAGTAATACTAACCTATATGCGGAATTCAATTTGATTTTACCACTGAGCTTTTCGCATGGAAGTAACAAGTATAATAACTGGAACTACCTTTGTGACCAAATTTTGGGGCAGGTGCGCGCCGTGCGCGGGGGTGAGAGGCGTAGAAAGCTTGTAGGTAGGGAGGCTCTCTCTATCTAACCTTATAACGAGATATACAAAAGAAGCTTAATTGTGAACGAAAAGTACCTTCGGGCTCACGTCTTTAAGCTCATTTTTTATTGTTTCGAAGTTGACACAACTGCAGGCTCCAGATAATGGGTACTTATGTACTTACTTATACTTGCATGGACACATGGCTTTTTGGTAAAGGAAAACATCGTGAGGAAACCTGCAAGCATCTGCGAAGGAATTCAAGGATGTATGTGAAGTCCCCAATCCGCACTGGGCCCGCGTGGGGACTAAAAAACCTTTGATTGATAAATTCGATTTGAAATTGTGATCGGAATTTAGGAAGACGCGGTGATAAATTAATGTCTGAAAAGTATTAAGGTCCCCGGATATGGTCAATTTCCTGAATAAACAATGGGCCATCTTTTTTTTTTCATTTCTTATAGCCGTGGTGGCCTATAGTGGTTCGACCTATAGCTACCGCCTCTCGTGCAGAGGGTCGGGGGTTCTATTCGGCTCGCACCTCTAAGTTTACTTATGTACGAAATTCAATTTGAATTTACCACTGAAACTTTTATGAAATATTGTGTACAAACTTATCTACTGAGCTTTTCGGTGAAGGAAAACATCGTGAGAACCTGCACGCATCTGCGAAGGAATTCAAACATATGTGTGAAGTCCCCAATCCGCACTGGGCCCACGCACGTGGGGACTATAGCCCACTCTCGTGATGAGAGGAGGCCTGTGGCCAGCAGTGGGACGCAAATAGACTGTAGTAGTAGTAATCATTTCTTTTACCAATTTTATGAGAGTTGGACATATTTAAAAGGACACTTTTGCCAAGTCTTAAATTTAATACTTGAAATTTAAATTAAAGAACCTCTCATTCTAAAAAGGCGTATAGGTAAGAGTAACCTGGAAACAACATCGGATAGTTTTTATCGATATTTCCACAGGATCGGGTTTTCCACGAGTAGAAAAAAAGGAAACATATTAAAATGTGGAAACATACACTATCTGTCGCGGACTCGTCAGACACGCTGCCGCATTTCTAGAAAATAGTACGAATGCTAAAATATTCTACTAGTAGCTATGCTTTAAACAAGTAACCATTAAAACAAACTTAAAACCAAGCTTTTATTAAAGTACTGGTCAAGACTGATCAAACGAGTCCATCCTCGATGGCGTTTAACTACCGAGTTCCTATGGCCACCTTCCAGTTCCATCATCAGATCAGCTCCATGTCATAATAATTTTGCATTGTCATCCGATTTACACATGCATGCAAAACTTGTAAGATTTGATTACAGACAGACAGACAGACAAAAGGGCAGACTACCCTGATGTGTTACTTTCGGGTTTGACTTAAGGTTCTTTGCCTTGCACGCGAAAACACGGAAGGCCACCACTACTACTACCACCACAGCCTATTTGCGTCCCACTGCTGAGCACAGGCCTCCTCTCATCACGAGAGGGTTCGGGCTATAGTCCCCACGCGGGGCCAGTGCGGATTGAGGACTTCACACACATATCTTTGAATTACTTCGCAGATGCGTGCAGGTTTCCTCACGATGTTTTTCCTTCACCGAAAAGCTTAGTAACAAATTCAAATACCACTACCCTTTTAATATTTAGATAAGTACTTTAATTAATATTTTCATTAATTTGTACCTAATATAAGACCATCTCTAAGATCTTAGATTTAAGTTTAAGTTAGGGACTATACATCCCTTAAATGTGATTTTAGTATGTACCTATATATGTATTTTTATACATATTAATGTAAATTTAATGTAAATCTATATGTATACATTTTGAAAAAAGGCCTTCTGCTGAGTTTGTTGCGGCGCTTCTTCTCAAGAAATTGGTCTAGGAAGCGCTGGTAAATTTATTTCTGTTAAATTCATTTAAAAGTGACGTGTAAAAGTGCCCAGATGTGGCCTATTTGCTGAATAAATATTTTCATTTTCATTTTCAATCTAAAAACCGGACAACAAAGAGTTAAAATCTCCTGGTGAGGGTTTATTTATATATTTCGTGTACTAGCTTCTGCCCGCGACATCGTCCGCGTGGAATTCGGTAATAGCGTTCCCGCGGGAACTATGCGTATTTCCGGGATAAAAAGTAGCCTGTATGTTGACCAGTGCTATAAACTACCCCCATACCAAATTTTGTTGCAATCCGTCCAGTAGTTTTCGTGTTAAACCCTGACAAACATACAGACAATTTTTCTAAAAATCGTTATTTTGTGTTCAGTATCGTTTATATAGTCCCCACGACTTGATAGTTTCTTTTAATTTTCAAGTTCCAGACGCGACTTCCTCTACAGAGTTATTATTAGTAGGTATATATGAGTTTCCCCAGATATGATACCTAGATAAGTAGATCGATTTGTCACCTTTACAAATAGGTACCTTCCAATTCATTGGATCAGTTTCCGAGATTCTTTTTAATATTTTATCCTCTAAACGTCCCATGCATGTTTATAACAGATTACAGCATAGTAACGTCATCTATTGGCAGAAATAAGTTCAGACATCCTTCTCAGCGCAAAATAATGCATCTAAAGATTCTAAAGTCATAGCTAGCGCCATCTAACGACAAGCTGCGTTTGCTGGTAGCATCACGGAACAGTAAAACTGCTGCATGGGTCGGGTGGTGCGACTGCCCGCTGTAGTTCTCACAAAATCTACTAGATGGCGCTTTCAAGTGTAAATGAGAACTGACCACCTTTAAAACCTTACGACTATGGAGTGAGGAATGTGTCTTGGTAAGGAGCGCAATCTTATATGGCGAAACAGTTGAAAACGTGTCCAGCGGATTTGATAAGAAACAAAACAAAACACACTCTCTTCACATCCGTTTTCGCTGCGTTTTCGCCTCAGCAGCGCCATCTGAAGGCGCTACTGCAGACTATCCGCCTAGGTCGCTTGACTTTTGTGGCGACCGCAGCGCTCCCAACCTTTTTTATTCGTGGGGAAATCCTCATGGATACCACCTTGTTCTGTGGGGAGCAGGGTGGTTATGCCGGACTTCTACCGGCTAAAACCCCACGTGGTCCTCGAAACGCCTTAGTGCCGGGGTTGCGGGTACGCATGGCATTCTTCCGCTTAGCGCCCCCAACCTACCCGATTTGGTGTCCTCTTTTGGAACTATAAAGATTGCGCTCCTTTACTTCAACAGTTCAACCCTCCATACTTACGACAAAGAGAAGGTATGAAATTGGTTATCTACAGCGGGCTTGCGGTAGTTAGTGTTAAAGGTCGCTTTTGAGTAGTACTAGGTGTTAGTTGAAGCCGTGGTGGGCTAGTGGTTCGACCTACCGCCTCTCATGCAGAGGGACGGGGGTTCGATTCCGGCTCGCACCTCTGAGTTTACTTATGTGCGAAATTCAATTTGAATTTACCACTGAGCTTTTCGGTGAAGGAAAACATCGTGAGGAAACCTGCACGCAACTGCGAAATAATTCAAAGATGTGTGTGAAGTCCCTAATCCGCACTGAGCCCGCGTGGGGACTATAGCCCATACCCTCTCGTAATGAGAGGAGGCCTGTGCTCAGCAGTGGGCCGTAAATAGGCTGTTGTAGTAAAAATAACTAAATGTAGGTAATTTTACTAAAATAAGCGATAGCCCAGAAAATAAAACAATCACATATTTATTACATTTGTTTTATTCACGCGAAATTCATAAAAATAGCTCCATCCAGCACGGTACTCTCGATTTCAAAAAATAAATATACATCATCAAAATCCACATTAGAACATTTTATTTTAATTTTATTAGAACATATCACAGACGCTATCATTTGTTAGGCACATAATATCAACTTCATTACTTAGTTACAAAAATAAAAGGGTTTATGCACCAGTCTTTTTTGTCTTGAAGATCATTGCTTCATTTCTTCGATAAGCAAACAGAGTAAAGACGGGATATGCAGTTTAGATCTTTGTTTAGATCTAATATATAAAATTCTCGTGTCACAGTGTTTGTAACCGAACTCCTCCGAAACGGCACGACCGATTCTTGTGAAATTTGGAGTGTGTGTTCAGTAGGTCTGAGAATAGGACGTAAGCTATTTTTCATTCCCAAAAAAATCTAAGGCGGTACGAAGTCTCCCGCAGACTAGTCAGCTAGTTTACCATAAATTTATTCGAGTCTTCACTTTATTGCTTAAATTACATTTCTATCACCTTAAACTGCCTTACAGACATACAAACTTGTGAGCAGACATTCGCATTTTGAAAGCGAATATTATTTTGTTGTTTTTTTTGGTGTGTTACACAACACACGCACACCGACAATCAAACACGTCACACTTTTGCATTTAAATCTTGAAAATAAATTGCTCTTAATCTTATTTTAGTAAGAATTGTAACTTATTCCAATATCTTCTTATATATAAAAATGAATCACCGTGTGTTAGTCTGGCTAAGGCTCGAGAACTGCTGGACCCATTTGGCCGATTCTTTTTTTGTATTATTGATATTACTTGTATTATTCCCCGTGATTCTGGGTAGGTTTAGAAAGAAAAAAATCGGGGGAAAATCAAAGGAAAAGCTAAAAAAGGAATCGCCTACGGGTGATACGAAGTTCACCGGGCCAATTAATACTTATTAAAAGTGCTACACTCAAGGTCATTCGAGGCAGATGTGCTACGGGTCAGTGAATCTAAATTTATTTTTGTTCTACAGAGAACAGAGGCCATTGCATATTGCAGTGAGATTGTGTATTATTTGTTGTAAATATGTAGATGTAAGATATCATTAGTTGAGTAATATTTATAGATCGATATATTTATGGAAGGTAAACTTACCCTAACCCGGTACACTTGCCCCGACTGACCTTAGTTACAATTCCATGGCATAAATTTTTGACTCATTCGTCTTCACAGGTACCTCGAAGAAAAAAAACAGTATTAAATGTTGACCAAAATGTGAAAGGGTCTTATCAGTTTTTGAGTAATCGGACCGCTCACACAACTAGACAGTCAATGACGAGCACCCATAGACGTAAATAATATAGACCCGGTCTAACGTACACGTAATATGTCCCCACTTCCACGGTGTCCAATCCAAAGTTCTGTCACCGAGCGTGCGTGACAATAAGCGTTTTTAAAAAAACTTTTTTCGAAACTGTTTCTCAGTATCTAAAAACTCGTCTCGTTGTTGAAAAAATGTGACCTAGCTTTTATTGTCACGATATAAGTTTAACTTTGGATTGGACACCAATGAAGTGGGGAAACATGACATGTGTCTACGTTAGGCCGGGTCCATATGAAGTATTATTTATGTCTATGCGAGCACCGCGAATGAATTCACACCTAGAGGCGCTTGAATCGCGTGAGGTGCAGTGTTGTCAATTAAGCACATACATCACTGTGACATTGACACTTGTATGAAATAACCACTTTGACATTGACACCTCACACTTAATACGGTGGGCCTGATTTGTGTGATATACATATTTATGTGTTTTTGTATTCCTCTACTGTTATTTCCTATTTATACGTTCAAGGACACCTTTATAAGAACCTAAATAATAAGTCAGGAGAAAAGTCTATAGTCTATTTCCCATAACACCAGTGAAGTAGACGCTTTTTTTTCTTAGAAATCTTTTTTATTTCACATCGCCGCCATTTTTTCTGTTTACGTTAAGCAGTTTACGTTATTTTATCAGTTTAAGAAATAAAATATTGAGTGTTTTGTTTAGTCGTACAAAAAGTATTTATTGTATGCAACGTTGTATAACCAAGTCAAAAACTGCTCGTGGCGCCTAATGATTTATATTGACTTACGAATATCTATTCGCTTTTTTTGACCTCTCTTATAAAACGTTGCATAAAATACTATTTCACTCCTCCTATACTTTGTTCCCCGTTTAGAGGGAGCAAACACGATGTTGCTCTCTCTCCATTTCTGCCCCGTA